>PVHX01022540.1:11708-27609 GCA_004024805.1 Geosciurus inauris | reverse complement strand
AACTCCATCCATTTACCTGCAAATGCCATAATTTTATTCTCTCTTATTGCTGAGTAATATTCCATTGTGTATATATACCACAGTTTCTTTATCCAGTCATCTATCGAAGGGCATCTAGGTTGGTTCCACAGTTTAGCTATTGTGAATTGAGCTGCTATAAACATTGAAGTGGCTGCAGCACTGTAGTACGCTGTTTTTATTCTCTTTTAATGCTGAGTAATATCCTGTTGTGTGTGTATACCACAGTTTCTTTTTCCATTCATCTATTGAAGGGCATCTAGGTTTAGCAATTGTGAATTGTGATGCTATAAACATTGAAGTGACTGAATTACTGTAGCACGCTGTTTTTAAGTCCTTTGGGTATAGACCAAGGAGTGGGATAGCTGGGTCAAATGGTGATTTAATTCCAAGTTTTATAAACACCAAGAAAACAAACAATCCCATCAATAATGGGCTAAAGAGCTGAACAGACACTTCTCAGAAGAAGATATACAATCAATCAACAAATATATGAAAAAATGTTCAACATCTCTAGCCATTAGAGAACTGCAAATCAAAACTACTCCAAGATTTCATCTCACACCAGTCAGAATGGCAGTTATCAAGAACACAAACAACAATAAGTATTGAAGGAAAAGGCACACTCATACATTGCTGGTGGGACGGCAAATTGGTGCAGATTGCTGGAAAACAATATGGAGATTCCTTAGAACAAAATTTTGTTTACAAAACTTAATCTGAATATCTGGGCCTAGGAATTTAAATGAATTTAACTAATATTGTAGAATATCTACTATCAACGGAACATAAATTGGTAAATAAAACAGATAAATTCCTGGCCTCAGAAAGATGAAAGGTTAATTAAAATATGGTGAATTTTTTGAATATCTTAAATGTAGCCATTAACCAACCATAGTGCCTGGCAGAATTCTAAAGGTGTCACTATATGCTTTTCCTCCCATGGTCTCCAATCACACACTAATCTTGGTGTTGTAAAGAGATCTTGAAGATGGAGCATGGTTACAAGTCAGTTGATTTAAACATAAGATTATCCTGGATTATCTGGGTATGTCCACTGTGGTCACATGAAACCTTCAAAACATAAAAGGAAGGTGGAAGAGTGAGAGACAGATGGCGTAAGAAGATGAAACAAAGACACGGGAGAGAAAAGTCAGATTGCCAACTCAAGAAAGAATAGATGTGCCATTGTTAGTTTGAGATATAGAAAGACTATGTGTGAGAACCAGAGAAAGGGCCTGAGGGAGCTAAGGGTGCTCCCCTTCTAACAGCTAGCAAGGAAATGGGAACTTTAGTCCTATGACTACAAAGACCTGACTTCTCCAACAACCTAGATGAGTTTGGAAGTTGATTCTTCCCTAGAGCCTCCAGTGAGAAGCATAGCCCTGCTGACAATCTGATTTCAGTCAACTGAGACCTGCATTCTGCTTCTGACCTACAGAAGTGTAAGATAATAAATGTGTGTTGCTTTAAGCCTATAAATTCATAGTAATTCACTAGGGTAGCAATACAAAACTAATAAACCATTATGCAATAAATACTGCAGAAGAGAATGGGTTAAAGAAAATAGATATTAAAATATGCTTTATCCTTCATCAATCTCAGGGTGGCTAAGTATTTGATAGGTGCCGATTTGTGGAATAAATAAATTCATTCATATTCTCATTCATTTACTTAAAAATATATATTGAATGCTTCCTCTTTGGTGGTCCCTGGGATACAAAGGTTGAAAAGATATTGTGCTTTACTTCTGATTGTTCATAATGAAAGTGAAGGACAGAAGCACATATACTCAACAATAATGCAGAGAGCAGAATAAGGGCCTTAACATCACTTTTATTTAAGTATGAATAAAAGTATGAGTAGATGGCAAGGGAACAAAGAATAACAATTACAGCTAACATATATTGAACACTAGTCTCACTTATCTTCACAAAAAGCCCACAACTATGATCCCTTTCATCTTTTGTACAAGAGGAATCTGAGTTATAGGCAGATAGAATCAATCCAAACTCAGAATCAATAAGTGATGCACCTTGGACTTGAACCCATGTAGTCCAACTCCAGAGCCCCCGTGTTTATACACTTAACTGTGCAGTCTTTGATCACAGAAGAGCAGGGAGGCTTCACAAAAGGGCTGAGATTTGGGCTGAGTACCTCTATCAAGGACAGGAAAAGGGGTCTGTGAAAGAAACAGCTTCAGTAAAGCTAGAGATTCAAGAAAAAGGTGCACAGTATGGCATAGTTTGGATCATTTCCGGATCAGGATGAAAGAGGACTGATGGCAAATGAAGCTGAAGTATACATTGTCCTGACTCAAAGGACATGGACCCTGTGACCAAAACACCCAGTAAGAACAACTTAGGGAGAAAAGACTTATTTTTGTTCATGGTTTCAGAGGTTTTCAGTCCATGATCAGTTTCCTCCATTGCTGTGTCTGAGATAAGGCAGAACATTATGGTGGAAGAAAGTGGTAGAGGAAAGCTTCTCAGCTTATAGCAGCCAGGAAGAGAGAGAGAGAGAAAGAGAGAGAGAGAGAAGGGATGGAGTAAGAAATATCCTTGCAGAGTACCTTCACTTCCATGACGTACTTCTTCTGACCGTGCCCTGTTATGAATAGTTTCCACCACTTTCCACTAGTTCATTCAGCTATCAGTAGATTGATCCAATCACTTCCCCAAATCCTCAGCTCTGAATATTGCTGCAATGGGGACCAGTCCTTCAATAATGGGCCTTTGAGGATGTTCCAGATCCAAGCCATAACAGACCTCTCAGGAATCTGGATTTCATTCTGAAGTTCTCAAAAGAATCCACTCAAGAACATAAGGAAAATAACTTTCAACAACTTGCATATAATTTTTAATGTTGTTTTATAGGATATTAGTGGATATAGTTAGGCAACAAATATACTAGCCTCAAGTGTAATGTTTATTAATATAACTTGGGTAAAACCTCTGAAAATACAGAAATACCCTAAAAAATTTTGTTGACTCCAAGAAAGCTAGGATAGAAGGCAGACCATGAAAGAATCCAGTTTTATCTTCTATCTACAAAGTTCTTCATATCTATATCCACAGAGACACTGCTCAGCTTCTGAATTATCTCAGTTCCCAATAAGATAGGTAGTAAATCTGTATGTTGGCTTAGAGAAAACTTCTCAGTTATAACAAACCAACTGTTAAAATCAGTATTCCTCAGAGTAAATAAGTTTCATAAAAGAGAAGGCATGTACTGACCATAAAAACTCAAAAATCCTCCCATTTTTGCCTGATGCAGAAAGAGTTGACAAATGCATTTGGCAGTTTAGACTATGCTGCTTACAGTAGCCACTAATCACATGTGGATATTTAAACTTAAATAACATCAAATTAAATGAAAGTCTGCTCCTTAGTCCTACTAGCCATGTTTCAAGTGCTCAATAGCCAATGTAGTGGTCAGCATATAATCCCATCATTGCATAAATTTCTATGGAAAAATTATAAAGTACTCACCTAGATAAAATGAGTGATTTACTAGATATGCCTGGTAGAACTCAATTTATTTTAAATTTATCTAATTGAACTCACTTATTGTGGGATCTTATGGGATTCTGAATTTTTATTGTAATTATTTGTATATGTTACATCCCCTTCAGTATCAAGAGATTCTATAAATCTCTATAAATTCTATAGATTCTATAAATCTCTATCAGAGGATAGAGACAGGAGGTAGTACTTAGGTATCAGGTCTGACTCAGGCTCTGTAGCAGGCATTTCACATCATGTATCACTTAAACCTCATGATCCCCTGTGAGACAGCATGATTATTCCCATTTTGCAAAGAAAGGAGGAGGAGGAGGAAGAGGAAGAGAAGGAGAAGGGAGAGGTGGAGGAGGAAGGGGAGGAGATGTCATTGTCACTGGAGGCAGGCGGCAGGAGGCAACATCCAGAAACAATTATTTTTTCTCAGGTTGCTCTATTGTCACCAGGAGAAGTTGTGAAAATATGCTGAACAGCTAAGTTTTCCATAGTGGAGATTTCCTTAGAGAGGGATTGAAGTGCTTTCTCACAATTATAGATCTTTAAAATTGTCAAAATCATCTGGTTGTGACAGTGCCTAAGAAGTGGCACAGGGAAGTCCTCAGCAAGCAGCAAAGAAACCTGAAAGCAGCTGAGTCAGATAAGCATTGCTTCAGTCCTCAAAGGCTCCACATTTCTGCCACAAATACACAAACAGTTGTTTTTTTATAACAACTCTTCTCCAGTCTCTAGAGGGAATGTTCTTGATATTTATTTGTAATCTGAGTTTACTTCCACAAAAGTGTGGAGAGCCTGATATTCAGCCTCCAAAGATTTTTGCCTACTGGGATTCACATTCATGCAGTCATTTCAATATGGAAAAAGTTCACCAGTATAATCCATAGGACATTGAAGGAATATGTGACATCTGAGGCTAGGGAAACAGAGCGATCCTAGATATTCTTATTTTGAGAACAAAAACTGTCCCCACTCTAGGAGGCTGAGGCAGGAGAATCATGAGTTCAAAGCAGCCTCAGCAATAGTGAGGCGCTAAGCAACTGAGTGAGACCCTGTCTCTACATAAAACACAAAATAGGGCTGGGGATGTGGCTCAGTGGTCGGGTGCCCCTGAGTTCAATCCCTGGTACCAAAAAAAAACAACAAAACTGTCCCCAGTCCCTGTGGCAGCAAGAAAGCGAAGACTGACAAGTTCTCTGGCTAGCAGAGCCTAGGTGAATCTATATGTGTATATTACCCGGCTTTTGTATAAATTGAAACTCTTCTGTCCAGGAGAGAAGCAATCTAGCCGCTTCTCTCCAGTTTCATCAAACTGTATACAATTCATTTTTCCATTTTCCATCATTTGATCTATGTCTTATACAGGCATGGCCAGCCAAGATCCAGGCAGGCTCCCTGGCTCGGTCACCGGGAACACTAGGTCATAATGTTAGAGGACAGAGGCCTGCTGTGAAACCTAGGAAGACTCAGAGGCCCCCTCTTCAAATCCTGTTCTTGGGAACATGCCAGAAAGATTTCAGATATGTAGTTGAGGTAGCAGACATGAGTTTATTAAAGGATAAGAAAAGGGAAAAGGGGACACTCAAGAGAGAGAGTGGGTCCTCTCAGAGAAGAGAAGAACAGTGTGCCCCTCTTGCCCTCCAGGTTTAATGAGGGTCCCAGGGTAGTTTCCAAAGAGTTCCACCCAGGTCCACCTCTTGACTTCTGACTGATAGCAGGATGGCATCAGACTTTCAAGTCCCCATTTCATATGACATCTCTAGGTCACTTCAGCCCCTACTGATGGTTCTAACTACAACCTGTTCTTATAGGTTTTATGGTTAGGGGAAATTATCCTTCTCCCCCTGAGTTCTGAGATCTGGTCTGTGTAAGGGTCCCAAAAGTCGCCCACTTCAGGGTAATGTGTGTTTTCCTTATTGGCATTTCAGGCCTGCATTTCTCCTGCAAATTACAAGCAGTTTCCTGAGGAATGTAACATACCTTGTTGACTTAAGCAGGAAGGGCTATAGATAAATTGATTTTTAAAAAAGAAAGCACGTGGGGATCAGCACGTGGGCCCAGTTCATAAAATTATTCCCTTAACCCCATGTTCCCACTTCTCATGTCTGTCTGTTCCCTTTCACTAAGTCATGAGTCATTAAAGCTTTTATTCAGTTCTCTTACTTAAGTGGTCCCCTCTGGGAGAAGCCAGTCACCACATCATGAAGATACTCAGGCAGCCCACCATGGAGGCCCATCGTAGGGAGGAACTGAGACACTTCCCCAATCTCCAACAACCTGTCAGGCATAGGAGTTAGACATCTTGGAAGTGGACCCTGTGGGCCCAATAAAGCCATCAGATGATTGTGGACCTGACCTAGAACCAGATCTACCCAGATGAGCCTATCCCAAATTCCCAACTTGCAGAAATGACAGAAAATAATATTTATTAAAGTTCTAAGGGGTTGAATTTTGACATAATTTGTTCTGCAGCAACAGATAACTAACACCAAAAGGGTTTCCCCAGCTTTGCCCAGTGGCAACTCTACAGATCAAATATCTCACATACTGCTTTACATATCTACCTCTACCTCATAATTATGAGAAGCTAATTCCATCTTATCTTAGCATCCAGGTGGAGACCATGTTGCAAACAAGCATGTGTTATACACTGCTGTATTTTCCCTTCTCATGCTCAATGATGCTCCCTTCTCTTCAGATTGCCTCTTTTTTTTTTTTTTCCCTCCTAGCTCAGCAGAAGTCAGAAAATTTAAAGCACTCTATCATAAAGTGTGCACAGCCCTTTGCAGCATGAGCCCACAAATAGCCTTTGCAATGGCCAAAGAGAGGACTTGGTTAATTTGTTACAACACTCCTTCCATAAGAAAGACACTACACATGTGGAATAAATGAAATTAAATTAGCAAATATGCTTATCCACATCCTGCCCTTCAAACAGCCTTTCCTGATGAACTCCATTTATTCCATACTCCCTGAGCACACAAAGCACTATGGGTTATGCAAAAATAGTTTTATCTTGTCCATTTTCAAGGTACTCAATCAAATATAGGCAACATCATAAAGATGCAAATATTTATTCACATTCACATGTATGCACAAGTGGTACATTTCCATATCAAAGACAGTGAAGGCTAAGTGCCAAGTGAATGGGAGACATGAGTGTTAACAGATCTTCAAAAGGAGAGGTTACAGCTGTGAGCTGAATTGATCAAGGCAGGCTTTATGGAGGAACAAAATCTTAAGAAATTTTAGCTACAGTAGATATTATTATAGATATTACCAGTTTGGGCCAGCTCTGCTTTGCCCATGGGCATAGAGACTCCTGTACATCTCAGCCTCTTAAGTTTGGGCAAGACCATGTAACTAGCTCTACCCAAAGAGGTATGAGAAAAAGTAATATTTCATTTCAGTTTTAAGTCAGGAAAAATGTTTATATTTAATTCTTTAGTCTCTTCCTTCTAAAAAGGTTACCGTTTCTGGCTGGTGCAACTATAGACAGTTGGTGGCTCCATCAGCTTGGGTCCCTAAATGGAAATAATAAGCAAAGCTCCCCTGACAACCTGCACTGGACATGTACCATGGACAAGAAATAAAGCTTCCTTTGTGTTATGCCACTGGGGATTGAAGATTAATTTGTTACTACAGCATAACTTAGCCTCTCCTAACTAAAATAGAAAGATCACATGAGGTGGAGAAATGACGAGAACAGTAGAGGTAGCTTATAAATCATATTTTATGTAATCTTTGTCAATGACAAATCTATGTGCATACTAGGGGATAGCTTGTTATGACATATCTTAATAGAATTGAAAGTTTTTAAAATAAAAACAAAGAGAGTTGGAAAGGCAGCAGGAAAATGAGCTACTGCCTGTGGGTGATCATTACAGATCTCACAATAACAGGATTATTGATGCCTTGGCCAAAAGCATTCTTTTCTCTTTGCTTTCTTTTTCTTTGAGATTACAAGCCATATATTTCCATTTGGAAAACAGTATTTCGTAACCTCTAAACCTAACATGAATCCTGTGAAACCCTAGCCCACAGTTGAATGGCCAGAAATAAAGACTTGGAATTCCTTCAAAGCTATCCCATTTTACACAGCAATGCTTTCTCTCTCTACCAAGAAAGTGTTCCTGCTTGATGGATTCTCCTCTCTCGCTGTATATTACACTTAACTGCTCTGTGCCTGTCACTCCTTATTCTCTTCCTAGTTGTTTGTGCCTTATTAAATTCAACACTTTGAAACAACCAATAAGAAGCAGAGTGCCTCAAGCAGCCCTTTCTCTTACAATCAGAGCTCCCTTTTTTCTAGAGATAAACGACATTTTCCAATCAATTCATGGGTGGAGTTCACTGACAATTTACCTTCTTCATAGTGTGCAGTTTCTGAATGAATAGAAAATGGTCTTCACTGAGGATATGGTGATAAATTTTAGCCAGACTTTTTTCATATTAACTCCCCTGTTATCTCCTTGAATCAAATTTCTCTGAAACTGATTTGCAAGTAGAATTCAAGTTTAAAAATTGAACAAAACAATTGTTCTCATTCTCAAAGCAAAACTCCACGCTAACAATCTCAGGATATGCATTAAAATATCAAGTAAAAACCCAAAGGACTACCTAAACTTCAAATATCTTTGAGTATTTGTGCATTGGGGGGACAAGGTAAGGCAGCAAGGGAGGGAAATAGGGAGCTTCTTAGAAGGTTATTTTAATTATCTACCTTTTAGAGTGTCTCAGTCTTTGGCCTTTTCTATTGTTCTAAAGGGATTTTCTAGATTAACCAAATCCCAAGGAACCAACCTCAGATTGCTCTCTATGAGGAAAGATTCTAGCAACAAAACAGGAAGAATTTAGGAAGTTTACTAGAGATGCCAACATAACCTTAACACATTATTGAAGATAATATCTATTTCTCCTAACTCTTCTAAACCTCTGTGGAATAGCAATCCCAATTTTTGAGGAATGTCGTTCACGTATTTTTGGCTTACAGTGGAGAACACATTCATTCCATCAGTTCTAAGTAAAAAACTACGTCAGGCTAGGTAAAAATGGAAAGGGGATTAATGGAAGGATACAAGAGTATCTTTATGACTCAGAGGCAGAGAAGCAGCCAGTTAGTTCCTCTAGTGCCAGGAATGAGAATGTAAGAATCCAGGGAATACAGTCTCCTTTCTCTGTTTCTCAATCCTTATAGAGAAATATGGCTTCCCTCAGATCTCAGGTTTACCTGTCATAATTCAGCCACATACAGAGAATAACTGCCTTTCTCTTAATTCTAAATTCCAGGAAGTGAGACCTTGGAGAAGACCAGACTAAGATCAGATGTTCAAACAGTTGCCAAGGAGCCATGTGGTAACCAAATATGGCTTCTAAAACCAAAAGGACCATTCTTACAGAGAGAGAAAAGAGCTCTCTAAAAAGAAAAGATGGTTTCTGGACCACACAGCTACCCTAGAAGTGCCAATAGAGACAATAGGAGCTGTAGCCTGAGCAGGGGCCACCATTTCTACATCCTATTTGTTCTTCCCTTTCTCAGGAATCAATATGACTTTAAATGCTAATATATAAATACCAGCAAAGAAAAATGGGCCTTTCACTCAGCTCCCAAGGTCCCTCCACTCCTTGCTTAACCGTTCTGTGTAGACTGTGGCTAAAGAACAAGTGGTGCAACTTTGATTTGATCATTTTTTTCTTATAAGGATTTACAGTACATTTCATGGGCACATGTAAATAATCTACTACAATATACACAATCTGTTCACTTACCCTAATTTCCATTTCTCTCTGTGATTTGATATTTTAATTCTTGCTTCTCTATTCTGTCACCTGCTGCTTTTAGTACATGTGAGCATGCTCAAAGAACTGAGAAATGAAAACAAATATTGCCTTGTTACATACATAATGCATCTATAAAGAGATATTTAATCACTTGAAAGAAGACAGTTCAGCACTACTTGACTTTCAGCTGTTCTATAGTTGGAACCTTGAATGTTCCCAAAGACTGATATGATGAAGGCTTGGTCACAGCCCGTGGTGTGAGGGGAAGTAGTGGAACCTTCAGGAATGAAGTTATGTGATTGAGAGTGTGTCTTGAAGGGGCTCCAGCCCCTTCTCTTCCTCTCTATTTGCTTTCTAGCTGCTATAAAGTAAGGAGTCTCCTCTGCTACACACTTCCCACCATGGGGTACTCCCTTGCCACAAGTTTATAAGTAAATAGGCCGATTGACTATTGACTAAAACCTCCAAAACTGTGAGCAAAAACAAATATTCCCTCTTTTTAACCTGATCATCTCAGGTATTTGGTTATAGTGATAGAAATCTGACTGACAAAGACTGACAGGAAATATTAGCATATTTAAAGGTCAGTGAAGGAAAATTAGACAGGAGCTACAAAGACAAATGCTGACATTAGCCATTTAAGCACCATCTAAAGAAAAGAAGTCTTTGGGTAATGGCCTTCAGGTATTCTAATGTGCCCCAATGTAGAGATATATACAAGAGGTTCTAGGCAGCAAGGGCCTTGGAATTTCACTTCCACCAGCAAAGCCATCCTCATTATGAGACCTGGGCATCATGCTATCTATAGCCTGATAGTCATGTCAAATATCATGTCACAAAACAGCATGTCACTCAACTTCTTTTGCTTTCTTCTCATACAAAACAAGCAACTTTCTGGTGCTTTAACTTCTCATAGAACTCAGGTCTTCACAGAGCATGGAATGACACTGGATGTTCTGATCCAATATTCTATACAGCAGGTCAGATGCTCATAGTAAAATTACAAAACCCCATTCTCTGCTAGCACTCAGCCTTATAACCTTGGGTAATGTGATTCCATCTGAAAGAGAAGATTGTTCCATGGGCCAAACCATGCACTACAGTCCCTAAGAGAACTGCTTGGGAAATAGGCACAGCCTACTCTTATGGTGATACCCCTGGAGTATTTTCTTATTAATTGTTACATCTGCCTTTACTCTTAAATAGCAGCATAATATGATCTGTTAAGAAGAAAGAGCTCTAAGTAAAACTTCTACCATTTGTGCTTCTTGCCTTCCTGTCTTTATCTTATGTCTCTATATTCTTGCATATCTCCAAATCTTACATACCACTTGCCTATCTCCAAATCTTACATACCTGTCATTTTGTAGCTTCTTTTTTCTCATTATATTAGAACCATTATAGTACATTATATTTGAACCACTTTTGCATATTTTAACATTGCCTTCACAACGGAATTATAGACCTGTTAGAATGGCACTGTAATGAATATTCTGTTCTGCATCTATTACATGACTATCCTAGGAAAAGTGCTGTAGAAGTCCTGTGTTAGAGGGTTTTCTCCTGCTTAGGCTTTGTACCGTCCAACTCAGCAAAAGGAATTTACCAACCCATAATGCCATCAGAAATCTAACAGTCTAATAATCTCAACACAACTTTTTCAGCACTAAATATTATCATTTTTTAAAATAGTGAATTTCTTTGACGCACAACAATACTTTCAAAGTTCCATCCTGTATTTAAAGAGCTCAAATATAAATTAGGCAGGTGTCTAGGAATGGTGACATATTGACCCTATAAATCAGGATGTTAAATATCCTCTTATATTTGTTAAAAGTATAGTGAGGCAAATACAAATGGAGTTCAATTGATTCCAGAAACCCCTTTTGTGGTGTAAGCAGGCAAACACATTTTGCAAAACTAGACTGAAAGGAATTCTATGTTTCACCTGCTGTGTGTCCCTAAGGGTGATACACTATGAAAGGGACTTTAATTTTCCATAACTTCCTTCTTTGTCTTGCTTGCTATATGAATTCCCTGCTATAAGGAAATGCTTTCAGTTCTTTCTATATCTCAGGAGCACTTGTTGCGGGGGGCGGGGGAGAGTATTTGTAAGTAGTGAATAGCTTCACACATATTAAAAACTTCTAGCAGGAAGCTACAAGCTAATTTTCCAACATAAATTGTCCAACTCAGGGGTCTATAATTCCATAATTCAATGCAATGCCACTTCACGTTAGCATCAATAAATACATACTTTCTGTGAGACACTTTGGGGAAAGGGCAAACAGTGGGCTTCTTTAAATCAGTGGGCTATCTTTCCTCCCTTGGCTGTCCCCCTTTCTTTCTCTTCAATTTTTCTACCCAGAAGAATTCTTGAAAAGCAAAAATATATTCCTCTCTGCATTTTTTGATAAGTTGGCCAGTTAAGCTTCCAGGTTTCTGAGATCTTTGAACACAGAAAATTATGCCTTAAAAATAATCCCATGTTATCCTCAAAAATCACTTTCCTCAGTCATTAGCCTATAGCACCAATTTTCCTTTTGAAAACATAACAAAGCTTAATGATCATTTCTGGAGACAAACCCTCACTCAGAATGATTCAAAGAGAATACAAATTTAATGATCACCCTGAGAGACCAAGTAATACACCCCAGGAAATAATAAAATTTATGACGGCCTTAAAATTGCTTAACTTCTTTCAGGAATCACTGAATTATAGGGTGGTAACATAACCAGGGACTGACAACAACTCACAAAAGTCCAGAGGAGTTTTGCCTTTGAGTTTGCAGGCAAAGATGCTTAAGTTGTCACCCCCTTCAAAAAATAAGGATTATTTATTATTGACTTTGCTGTGCATCGGACACTCCTGCAACATGCCTATAACTCTTGTCTTCTTAGGTTTGAGCTTCAAGGTTTTGAAATGCATGGAAAATCATATAGGGCAGCATGCCAATCAACTGGGCTTGTTTTGGTTTGGTTTTAGTTTTGGGGGAGGGCATGGGAGAGGTAGGGAGGAAAAGAAAGAGACCACATGCCCTAATAGCTTCATAAAGAAACCTGCAAAGCAGAACCAAACTGGATGAATCAAACAGCAGAAGGATACATTTTTTTTTTCCCTCCAGATGATTTTACTAGGAGGAAAAAATATTTGAAACCATTCAATGCTTTTTCTGATAACCACCTATGGCTCACTCCAAAGAGATGCATGTAAAGTTGGGCAAGTTATTTTCTGTCCTGTCAGGAAAATATTTAGTAACAGCCTTGTAAAAGTAAGTACTCACAGCTGCCCCAGGGAGCTGTGGATTTGCTTTGTACTGTGGTTTCTTTCAACAAGTTCCTTTGTTGCTCTGTGTTCTCCCACAAAGGGCCCAGTCTTGTTCTAAGATGGGTTTATCATTCTCTCCACATGAAGACTGAATGTACATCTGATTGTGCTGGCATGTGCAGGATCCTAATAGTGATGCACAGGACAGAAAAGGTGAAATTCATATTGACTGACTCCTCAGGGGAGTGGGTGAGCTTAATTGGCTAGTAGCTATAAAGGCCTTGGAAGGAAAAAGCATTGCTCAAAATACTAAGCAATAATTTTATAATTGGCTAATGGAAAGAAATATTACCTGGCTAATTTGTACCTACCATTTAAGAAAGCACTGTTAACGGCAAAGCCCTTTCCAAAATTTAGATTAACTTTTATGGTGCATAGGAAATCCAACAGAAAGCTAATAGCAGGGTTTGCTGCTATGGCATTTAAAATGTGGTGGGTGAAATTTTTTACATCCAAGCACATGATAGCAGTCAAGAGCCAAATATCACTATTTATTTATATGACATGTGTTAAACATTGTGTCCATTCCCCAATTACCCTGAATCAAAAACTCACAATTTTTGTCATGAAATTATTGAATTTCATCCAGCACATCCCTATTTCCTTGCTCTGCAACACAGCGCACATGACTTAACTTCTCTGAGTCATTTCCTTGGCTATAGACAAGGCTCAAGATAGTTTCTACCTTATGGAGTTGTTGTGAGAATTAACAAAGAATTAAATAAAATACAGATTGGTATTTATTAAACCCTATGTAAATGTTTGCTGCCAGCAGCAGCAGCAACTCCATCTTGCAATAATGCCCCCATTTCTCCAAGAGAACACGTTTGAAAAGGCCAGGCATCCTTGCTCTCAAGATTGTTGTGATCTGAAGATTCTTTTAGATCAGCATGCAAACCCTACATTAGCTTCAACTAAGGAGGCAAATGAACCCTTCAGCTAATGAACCCTGTGAAATTGAATGTGGAATGGTAAGACTACTGGGCTGGGCGCATTTTTCTAGGAAACCTTCTCACATCTTTCATCACATTAAGATGTTAGGAATCAGTACCACAAGTAATCATCAAGTTTAACTTTCTCTTCTACTTCCCATGTAGAACCACAGTCCTGCTTGGGGTAGTTTAACCAGGCAAGGGACAGCCTATTCATCTGTCACTCTTAGGAGCTGAGGTCCAAGACTGAGCCCTCTTCTGCAGCCTCAACCCATCCTCTTCTTAGCACAATCATGACACATGGCAAAAGAGATTTGAAGATATCAAGGCCAGTGTTCTGGGCACAACATCAAGTGACTTTTAAGACAGCTGGCCTCACAATCTTTGAAGTTTAATTCTGTTCAGTCACTTATTGGACATATAAATTGTTGATTTAATAATCCAATTTGTCATCTATGAAATAGACACAATAAGATTTACTTTGTGAATCTTTTGGGAGAAACACGAAACAATATAAAACATGGGAACAGATGTTAGGCAATAGTAGGTGCTCAGTGGTGGTCTCTTTTCATACCTGAGCTTCAACTTGGTTCCCTTTTTCATGCCTAAAATACAAATTTCCCTAGGAATGAGCTCAGGCCCTTCCTAGCTTCCTCATCCTTCCTTCCACCCATATACTAATACTCTATCCTACTCAGAGCTGGAATCCTACTGCCTTGGAACCCTTTCAAATGCCTGCTTCTTACCTAAAATCTATATTCCCCAACACATGTGTGGATCCTGGATCTTATGACCTAGAATATCACTCACTCCTTGGGCTACCCTCTTACAATGTGTTTGACCTAACATCTTACTCCCACATTCCCAAAATTACCACTTGTTTGAACATCTGCCCATCAACATGCTGTTGAAATGCCATGCTAAAACTACCAGATTCTACCCAGAGGAAGATGTCATCCTCAACTCTCTTCTGTCCTCTAGCATAGTGCTAACCAGCTCATTGTGCATCTAACATCAAGGGACCACTGGTGTAGTAGGTCTCTGACATTTTCATATATCATGAAATTGATCAAATCTAGGTTATAGAGGCCCATAATTATGTGAAGGTAAAACCTGAAGGCAGCTCAATTGATAACAAATGGTAAAACTAACACTTTTCAGCTCTTAATGTATGGCAGGCATTGTCCTTAGCATTTTTAATATATTTTTTTGCATATGATCCTCATGATGACTATGTGTAGTAGACGTGAGCATTATCTCTATTTTACAGGTAAGGAAACAGACTTGGGAAGTTGAGCGATTTACTCAAAGTTACTCAAAGAGTCAGTAAGCAACAGATGTATTAAGAAGAAAGGCTCTACTGTAAACAAGTATAAAACAGCTTCCAGGTGTCCATCTCTAGCTAAAGAAGAGTCATTTCATGCATATATTACTCAGGGCTCATCCCAATTAGTCATCTCTGAATAAGTGACTATATTGTCATAAATTGCTGACTCCATAACTTGACATGAAAAAATACCTTAGATCACCAGGAAATCTAACTTTGGCCCACCTAAGATGATATCACTATAGGAATTTCTTAATATGGGAACAGGTAAGAATTAAATACAGTCCATAAAATCCATGATATTCATATTTTTGTGGTGAGTATGGTGTTGGAACAGTTACTCTGAATAGTTTGTGTCAAGTATTTGTAATATTTAAGGGAATTTACCATATTTAAGAATCTGAAAAATTACATCACAATTCCAGTTTTAGATGTAAAATTAATTCTTGACTTCTGATTTTGCATTAAAAAGCATTAGAAAATTTGACAGTAAGGGTGCTGAGATGTTGAAGATAAATGGATTTACTGTGATTGGGAATCTAGTGTATTTGATTCAAAACATGGTTTTGAAGATTGGAAAGGCTTTTCCTGTTCAGTTGTAAGCTTGTCCCGAACATTTATGAACATTTAAGTGTTCATAAAGAAAGTAAAAATGTTAGTTTTATAAATGTATTGTAAAATATTGATGGAGGAATTTAATTCAATAAATACAAATGTTTCAGTCAAATTTATTTTTATATAATATTCAAAAATTCATAGATTACATGAGATTATCTGAGTAAATCTAAATATTTTAAAAACTAAAGTTTAAAAACATGTTAAAAGCCAGGCACAGTGGCACACGTCTGTAATCCCAACACTTTGGGAGGCTGAGACAAGAGAATCGCGAGTTCAAACCCAGCCTCAGCAATGGCGAGGCACTAAACAACTCAGTGAGACCCTGTCTCTAAATAAAATACAAAAAAATAGGGCTGGGGATATGGCTCGGTGGTCTAGTACC
>PVHX01022540.1:0-11608 GCA_004024805.1 Geosciurus inauris | reverse complement strand
GAGGCCCTAAGCAACTCAGTGAGACCCTGTCTCTACATAAAACACAAAATAGGGCTGGAGATGTGGCTCAGTGGTTGAGTGCCCCTGAGTTCAATCCCCAGTACCATAAAAAAATAAATTAAATTAAAAAATAAAGCCCTCCTTTTGTCACTCATCACACTTAGAAGACATTTCAATCTCTTAGCCAAAGTTTATGAGGTCCTGCAAAGTTGACCCCTGCTCACTTCTCTGAACTCATCTCCAATTATCACCTCCCACCCCACTAGATCCAGTCACCATTGGTTTGGATTTTGTCTCCCTGATACATCACAAGTTTATTATTGTGGCATGGCTTTTACATTTGCTACTGCTTCTACCTGGATTCCTCTTCTCAAAATCGTTTGCATGGTGGGCTCCTGCTTGGCATTTAATTATCAGCTCAAATATCACCTCTTCCAAAGGCCTCCACTAAATTGCCCCTTCCTTCAACAGTCTCTGAAACGTTAATTTGTTTTATAGTCTTAGAAGTATCCTTAGCACTTGAATTATGTTCATTTATTAGTTCACATATTTATTTTTGCTTTCCTCCAAATAAAATAGAACTTCAATAAGAATAATACCTTACTTGTCTTTGCTAAAGCATCACCTGATACATATAGGGTGCTCAATAAATATCTATTGCATGAATGAATGATTTAAAATAAATAAAACATATCTTTGCCATAATAAAAAGTTATTTTAAAAATATATCCCTATGTAACACTGAGTATGTAAGACCCAATTATCTGGGGTTTATTTGACAAATGTGATTATCTTATTTTGGGGTTAATATCCATGAATTGCTGAAAATAGGCCAAATGTCTAGCAGAGCATACAAGCAAATATGATCCCTCCCCAGGACACTTGCCATCCAAATTATGAGCATTCAAAAATCTTGGCAAGATGCCTATGCTAATTAGAAAGTAATCCAATATTCATGAGAAGAACTTGAAAAGCCATTATTTTTGCCTGAAATCTTCTTGGCTGTTCCATAATTAATATGTCAGTATCATCAGAAGGCTAACAGATCAAGAATGGTAAAAATATTGTTTCATGTAACAACACTCATAGGGACAATGGTATTTAGCAAAATACCACAGTGTTTTGATAAAAGAAAGTAATCCAGCATCGGATCCTAACAAATTCCAGAAACCTAATGAACATCCCGCAGCACATCAAGACTGAAAGGTGGGGTATTATATAGAGGGTCTAGAAATGGAAAATAAATCCCAAGTACTCCTGGCCATGAAAAGCAAAATGATCAGGGTCCTACTTCCACCCTAGAGTTTCTTTTTAACAGGTCTTCTTGATTAGGTCAGGAAGAAATGAGTTTTGAATGCCTGCTAAATCATTCCTCCACTTGATGAACATCCCCATCCCTGTTATCTAATTAGCTCACTACAAAGGTAGATGCGACCTAGACTGCATACATGAGCCACTTATAGAAGTGTCTTTTCAGAGTTCCAGCTTACAACACGTCTTGGTTTGCCCTTCAGAGTAAATCTAAGAAACAGCCAGATCTAAAATCTTGTAGAAACTTTTGTTTGACATTTGCAAACATTATCAACTATGTTTTTTTTATATCATGGACTTACTGATTCATAAGTAAAGGTTTTCTTATACTTAGTAAGCAGCTGGTCTCTCCTGATAAAATATAAAATAGTCTTGTAGCTAATGAAAGTTATATAACAACTTCTTCTTCTTCTTCTTTTTTTTGGTCTTAGTCACCTGAGAAACTCAGAGCTCAGAGCAAGACAAGCTTTAATCCAAGTTGTCTAGAACTAGACCTCAACTTCCTATTTCCCGGCTTTTTTTGTCCTTTGACTTCCATGCACAGTGCCATTCCCATTTTTATGTTATATGCATATGGCTTTATTATGAGTTGGTTTAAAATTTGCTTTGAAATTGTGTGTGATAAAAACAATGAATAATTAAGTAAAATTTTAAAACTCGCTTTTACCAAAAGAGGTGTATTCTGGATTCTGGCCAAAATGCAGTAAATGCCAAGAAATCAGTCACAGGAGAGGTAGCACCAAGAATTTGGGTGGGGAAGAGCAAAGACTATTGAAAAAATAGGGACTCTTAATCTGCCTATTAAGGACTCTTATCCTTGAAAACATAAAAGGAAATGTTCCCTATAAAGGCTGACTGATAAATATGGATTTCTATTTGGAAAATAACTGAATATCTCAGATAAAAGGAATTTTAGAGATCGATGGTCCAATCTCCTTGACTGGATTGGATGCAGGGTTTAGTGTGGCTCAGAGATTATATGGCTTTTCCAAAGTAACGGGAAGTTGGTAACCAGTACTGCCTGAAATCTGGGTCAGCTGCTTCCCAGATTATGAGCTTTCTAAGATTCCAGAAACTATGAACACTGGAGGAAAGGTTGTAGTCTGGCTTTTAACTCCTGAGGACATATGGCTATGCTCCACAGAGTGTAGGAAAACTTGTATTGCATGTTCACAGTTAAAACATGTTAATTCACCTTCTATTTCCTAACTCCATTCAATGTCTGAGTTTACTTTTTGCTCTTTTTGAGTAAACTACATTTCCTGAATGTTTCAAAAGGAAGCAGGGAGGTGATGATAACATGAGAAAGCTGCTTCACATGCTATACAGGAAAACAAAGATCATAATCAAATCCCAATCCTCCTGAATTTCTTCTGAGGTCACGTCAGCCTCTCCTAGTATAGTCCTTAGGAAGCCTGGCAGTTTCCACTTTGGAGATTTCTGGAAAAAATTGGCGGTCCTGAGGTAGGGAAGCTCAGACTAGACCACCAAATGGTAAAGCACTTGTGGGGGATCTGAGGCGATATGGACTGCACCAACCCACCAGACATGTGAACACATTTTTCTTCCATCTTCCAAGCCAGCACAACCAAAAGCTGGTTATAGTCCAGTAAAACCCAATCTGTGCCAAATGGAGTAGTACAACTTCCCAGCTGAGCCATGCCCTGATTCCTGACACACAGAACCTCAAGAAAGTATAAGCCAGCATTGATCTGAGCTACAAAGTTTTGGGAGTAGTCATAGAATAATCAAAAACTGGAACAATATCCAACCAAAAATCTGAAAATACATTCTGTTAAGCTGCATCTTAACTCACTAATGCCATAATTAAACATTTTCCAAATAAGTAGTCTTTCTATATGACTAGACCATAAGGAATACCTAGGAGCAGCTTTTCCAAATGAATTCATTAATAAACACAAAACATAAAAATTACTGTTCTACCTTTCCCGGAGACTGCCTAGTACAGACTGCCCTCAAACCAATGATTGTGTTAGTTTCTTTGCAATTCGGGACTACATAACATGGAGTTAGTTATGTCTTATGCTATGGCCCCTCAGGCAATTTGGAACCTTCTAGGGTTAAAGAAGCCTTGCCAAAATTTGAAATCAATAAGACCATTTAAATGATGACATCCCCAGTGGGTAAAGATATTTGACTCTACACATCAATGGCATGAGCTACTGACATGGGCATTCATCAATAGGTTGAAGATCTCATTAAAGCTTTTTAATTTCTGCTTAGTTGTATTAGGATTTAATTGATGCCAAAAATACTGCCTGCCACTAAACAATGATGTTGTGGCAGTCAGTAGAGAATGTCTTACACACAGGCTTAAACAACCTTCCCAGACAAGCCAGGGCAGTTCTTCAGGCTGCATTTTCTTGCTTGGCAAGCTACTGCTACTTTATGATAGCCCTTTCTTGTTCTGCCTGTCTATCATCTATGCCCCCATCATCTTTTACCAGCAAGCCCATTTTGTGAAAAACTGCTCCTCTGATTTCTTAGTTCATGTTCATATCAGATTGCTTCTACCCACAGCTTCAGGGATGGCCACTTATCCCATATCTGGTTGATCACCCTGGTCAGGTAACCCAAGATAGTGCCAATCAGATCAAAACTATGACCTTTCACTAGGATTACTGAAAATATGACTCTGTTTCCCTAGTGGACTGATAAACTTGTAGGATGAAATGAGTATGTATTACTGGAAGTTTTCTTGACATTAGGGGAAAATACTGCCCAAGAACACACAATGGATAAGTCATCTGATCTGGATTCAGTAATTCTAGAAGTCATATGTGTCTATATTTTTTCAGTATATAACCCAATAAAATATCTTTCTCATTTAGACCATTTTGAGTTGTATTTTCCATTTCTTGCAATCATGCTCAGAAACTGCAAAAAGATGGGCTACAGCACAGACTATGGTTTGATGAAATGCCATTTATTTTCTGAGACAGTGCAATTTATTACAATTTACTACACTCCCTTTCTGAGCCATGGATCAAAAAGTGTCCATACATTAAAACCACAACACTTCACAAAAATATCATACATGATCTTCATGAAATGAAATTAGCAAATAAGGAAAATGAGACATGAATGGGTCATTTGGCCTAAAAGTCAGCCATCAAGAACTCACAAGATTAAAACCAAACTCTTTATGAAATGCAAAGCTTCTACAGCTTGAATCAACAGATCTTAAAGATTATCCGGTTTTATGACCCTTACATGTCAGTCCATCAACTGAGATCTGTTGCTAGTGTAGAGCCAAATCATCAATAGTCCAGAGAAATGAGAAAAATAGACATTTTGATAGATTTTAATAAAGCTATTTCACTTTAAATTTTTCTTGGTGTTAACAGGACCTCTTCTATTAAATGATAGTAATTGTAGATGTATATTCTTTTTTTGGTGAAATGTAAAACAGGTAAGCCCATAGCCTCCCTGAGAGCTGCTCCAGGGACTCCTAATACTCTCAGCTTTAACAGTGACCACCACACTTGCTTCTCTTCTTTACTTATTCGCATCCCCTACCCCTTTCTCAGGCCACCTTGTGCCCCCACCCTTGAGGCTTTCTCTTTGGACAGTTCCCTTGGTCTGGGCAATGTATATCAGAGTATCCTCTCTCTGGCTTCCCCAAGCCTACAACTCCTCCTATTACTCTGCTCAGGACTTCCATAAGCCAGAAAAATGATAGCTTCTCAGGATCTATCTTCACTCCTGAGAAGAAGGAAAAGGGAGTAAATTGTATAAATACTTATAAATAAATGTTTGCTGATCTTAAAAAAAATTATAAATATTGGTACTGACCTTCCTTAAAGCATCAAAACATTGGAAAAACCTTAAGCGCCCTATAACAGAGGGATGATTAAATTCTGTTATGCAGGAGAATATCATACAATCATTAAAATTATGATTATGAAGACTTTGTGATCATATGAGAAAATATAAAATAAAGTTAAATGAAAAGATACTATGAAAATAAAACTATGTTAAAATATTCATGCATGGATTCACCATAACATTACACTATCCACACAAATTTAACTGCAGAGTCAGGTAATTTCTGTTTTACCTTGATATAATTTTTTTGTTATCTAGATTTTCTGTAATGGGTACATATGACTTCAGATGGGATTTAAGACTTATCCCAAAATATGCCACTTTGGCATAATGAACATTAAGCTGAAGGATTTAAAGAAATGGGAGGTGCTAGAAAGACTATGCCCTTTTCCCTGAAGCAGGTTATAAGATTCATGTGAGAGATGCCTTCTCTATAAGCAGATGAAAGGAGCATCCTTGTCTCCAAAGATGGAAGGATGCAGAAATAAATCTAAAGAAGCAGACTATGATTTGGATATAGTTTGAGTATGTCCCCCAATAGTTCATGTGCCAGAAGCTTGGTTCTCAGTGATACTGAAAGATGGCAGAAACTTTAAGAGATGGGGCATAGTGGAAGGTGGTTAGGTCATTGAGGACTTGCCTTAGAAGCGATTAGTATATTTCTTTAAGGATCCAATTTAGATCCTGGAAAGAAAGTTATAAAAATAGTAAGCATGGCCCCTTTATCTCTAGGGTCTCCTGTTTTGCCAAAAGATTTTTCTCTTCTGTACGTTTTTTTATGAGGTCCTCACCAGAAGCCAAACTGTTGGGTCTCATTGATCTTGGACTTTTGGCCTCTAAAACTGTAAGCTAAATAAACCTATTTTCTATATAAAGTATTCGGTTTTAGATATTTTGTTACAGCAAAACAGAATAAGACAGTGGTTTCCCCCAGCTTACTACTCTTAGCTCATTCCTTTTTGTCATATTACATATTTACATGACTTTCTGCTCTTCATCAAACCAAAAAAAAAAAAAATGCTAAAGCTTAACCATTCCTTCAAGCCTTCATTTCCTTCTCAAGGTTCCTGTGTTATACAAAACTTATGTTAAAAAATTTATGATTATCTTTTTAAAACCTTATGTTAGAGAGCCCTTGCAGAAAACTTAAGATAGGTAGAGAAAAGGATTTTCCTCCTCTATTTCCTCCATTTATTAAGAAGCCAATATTTACTTATTACCAGGCTATGGAGGCAAAGAAAGCCATACTCTTTCTCACAATTTTCTTTGTGAGACAAGATTTGACAAAGATTTAAGCAATGTTAGCATTATATTTATCTTGCAAGCCAAAGGAATTTGGGCTAACCAGGTAGCCACATTTCTCAAAGCCAACCTTAATGTCTAATGTCCATCACTATTCCTTAATTAGCTGTGGGGCTGATCATTCCTGCTTGGCCCAAGGCAATGCCCATCTGGTGAACCATTGGGGAGCTACTTTTCAACCAAATTGTAGTCAAGAATCCCATCAACAAACACTAAACTATCAAAAACCAAAAGAGTAAAATTAAGAAATCACATAGGGTTAGCACAAACAATCAAAACCAGGTAGAAATCCCATCAGGATAACACACAATTTTGTATTTCCCTACCGAGGCCCATTCTAGAATAATGAAAAAGCTTCACTGTTGTCAGAACATTAGGAATGAATTCCCTGAATGCAGAGTGTCCCTGAAATCAACACTTCGGTTGTCACAACTTCTTAATTCATTCTCACCAAACTTCATCAAATATACAGCATGCTTTTGAAGAGGTTGTTTTTGGTTGATTTGGTTTATCTGGCATCTGAAACTTTTTAACGCAGGGTTGTCTTGTGTAGATACAATGGAATAATAATGTACATTAGTTCTAAAGAGACTTCATATCAGACAAATGTTATCAGATGCTCCCTCCTCTGGGCTAAAACTGTACATATGGCTTATTCCAGGAGTCACCCATCCTTTCCAAAGCAAGGGTGCTCAAATTTACCTCAGGGACACAAACAATTATGGGATCTGCAGGAGAGAAGGAACATGTAAATTCTGTTATCTATTAACCCCCAGGATTTCACAGCAATAGGTGCAAAAACTTTAGTCAACCACTTTGTTTTTTGTAATACTCATATTTCCTAGTGATCATTTCAAATCAATTCATAGTGATCTTCCTCATTCTATTTTTTAGTACACCACTATATCAATATACCATGTCTTATTCAAACAATCTCCTGTATAAACATTTAGAAGGTTTCTGATGTTTTATAAGTAATGATGCACATCTCTCATGAGCAAAGCTGACCATATTGGTATATACTTATGGACCATTTTTATATCAATTTTTGTGAACTCTCTGGGTCTTTTGCCACCTTTCCATTAGATTTTTGGCCTCTTTTTTCTCATCAATTTGTAGTAATTGTATATATTGGGGACATTATGTTACCTTACTAGTAACAAAGCTTGCAAATATTTTCTCCAAGTTTGTCACTTGGGATTTGACTTACACTTTTTCTATGCAAAAGGGAATTTAAAAACTTTAGTCTTACACAATCTAATTTTATTACATTTGAATGTTGAATTATAAAAAACCTTTTCTTGTTAGTTTTAAGTGTCCTTCACTATGTTATACATGGGGGTGTATAGGAATGGAATCTTATTTGATTACTGACCTCTGAGTAATTTTAAATATGCAATATCTACAGTCTTCTAACTGTGCACACCTCATGTTCCCTAACCCCAGGTTTCTTCAGCAGGCCAGCCTCACTAGAAAGCAGATTACTAGAAGAAAACATAGCTTCCTCATCAGACTCACAGAAATATTTCTCTAGAGCAAATAATAATTATAGTGCAAATCTGTTTTGTAATCACATAGTTTAGTAAAGCAATGATCACCTATATTAAACCTTATTATGTCTCATTGATAAGTATATTTACTCTTAATATTTTTATTATCGAGTAATCCATGTTTATTCAGAAAAAAATTAAAACTTATTAAGCAAAAACAAATAAACATTTTGGAACTGTAGCATCTTAGGACATATTATTATATTACCATATAAACACATACCTATTAAAAAAACTTCTCTTCTTCTTATACCTATATAAAAAAAACCCTATCTTCTCTACTATCTGTTTTATAATCTGTTTCCATTTCCACTTAATGTAAACATCTTTCCATGTTTCGGAGATGTCTGCAACAGCATTTTAAAAGACTACATGGTATTCTGCTGTATGGAGATATAAAATATTTAACAAAGAATTGTGCTCTTGGGATTTTTTAAATATCATAAAAAAACTTTGAGAAAATGACTCAGACACATACCTTTGTGAATTTGTCCAAATATTATTTTAAAATAAATATCTAGATATGGAAGTGGTAGCTCCCCTAGTATACAGTACAAGATTTTCAGATTTTTGATATACACAGCCAAATTGCCACCAGCAGTGTATAAAAATAATTATTTCCTTCACCCACCCACATTAGCTTTAGCATTCTTTATAATCCTGTATCTTTTGATTTCTTAACAGTAAACAATAATATAAAGCTATGCAAAAGCACCAGACAAGAAAATGTAGAACAAGACACCACTGATGTGTGCCTAAAAACGCTGTAAACCAGTTCCCAGGCTCTAAACTACTTACTGAAATGTCCTAAGACAATCAAAACTGAAATGTTTGTTTGTTTCCCTTTGATTTTGTTTTTGGTTTACTATTCTTGCACAGCTTAGTCTTTAGGATGTCAAGACCCAGTACAACTTCTAACAGTCCTTCCCATTTTATAGGAGTTTGAGCTTGGTTCTGGTGTGCATTGGAAGTTTCCATTACAGGATGCTTAGACCTGAAGAATTTGTGGAAAGAAACTTAATGTGAAAGTTTCTCTCATCGGGCCTGCACTAATTAAAAATCCATGAACAATTCTCCCTTGTCATTTACTGGGATAAACACATTTGCCTTATAAATTTTTCCTTCAGGTTCTAGTCTAATGGCCCACACTTCCAAATTATACTTTTAATTAAAAAACAATGACATGAACCTACCTTCCTTCCTTCCTTCCTTTCTTTCTTTCTTTCTTTCTTTCTTTCTTTCTTTCTTTCTTTCTTTCTTTCTTTCATCAGAAGCATCTGTGCTTTTTGAAGAACATGTGATTGCTACAAATAAATCTGCTGCTTTGCACACCCAGTCTTACAGTTTAGAGTTCCAAAAGCTCAGGAAATCATGCCATTCTTTAAAAGAGTATGTGTAAGAAATATTTGCTTTCAAATTTGATGTTTGGCCTGTGAAGCTTCTTAACAAGTGTTTATTAAACTGCATAATTTCAAAGCCTGAAGTGTTATATTGCAATGTTTTCCTGGGAGTTGATCACATTTGCATATCTTTTTACACTTCCTGTGAAATTAATATTGCCTTTTGTATCTTGAACTTAGCTAACATAACTTGCCATTTTTACTTTTCATTGCTATGAGTAATATAGAATGAACCCCCAAAGGGATCCCTGCATTGCCTACATAAGCTTGATTCTATCAGTTATATTTTTTCATGTGAATATATTAAATCAATTAATAAATCTTTGCAGAATCCACTGATCCTGCAAAAAGGCAGGATTTACAATGGTAAGGGCAGCCCAGCAAATAAAGGAAGATTGCTCCTAAAAATGGAGTTGAAATTCAGGGTTGAGAGAGCACTTGTCACATACCAAAGTGTACCAGAGACCCTTTTTACACAGGATACATTCCAACATTGCTCAGCATACATGCAAGAGAGGCTTAGCTGCCAAGATCCCAAACTCAGCTGGCATCAGTCAGGCTGCTTTCTCTCAGTGATACATCTCTCTGAGATGTCAAGAACTGACTCTGATTCTGGGATTTTTCAAATTCCAGCTTATTTTATGGGGGAGGAATGGGATGATAAAGAAACAGCATGGCAGGGGATTGAGGAAGAGAGGAACATTAAGAGTAGATGAGAAACTCCCACAAGCAAATCAAGCACAGAATAGGGAAATCTCTCTGAACACCTCTTACCACACTGGGCATAAGAAGTCTAGGAGATTACATTCTTCATATTAAACATCTTTATATGCACTTTCAATGAACAGTATATATATATATTTATTTATATATATTTTTTATCAACTAAATGTAATCTGCTTATAATTTTGTGCAAAGTTAGAAAAATTATGATTGTAACAGTTTTTTTTCTATTTGCCTCAACAAATGTTTTCAGTGAATAGTGTGTACAGCTTCTGAAAATTTGTTTTTTTCTGTTACGTATTAAAATTCAACTTTTGAGAAAAATAAAAAATAAAAATTAAAAATTTAAAAAAAAAAAAGAAGTCTAGGAGAAGCATCCCCTACTCCTCAGCCCCACCAGCTGCTTTGACAAAGTGATAATCTGCTTAAAGTCCAGGAAAGCCTATTGGCAATCCAAAAGAAGAGCTTCAAGATCCCTGAGGACTGGTAAAGATACCCCATGCAAGGTCAGAAAGTGAACACTACAAAGCCTTGTCTGCTCTCATCTATCCTCCTACTTCAAGTTCATCTCCAACTTGGTCAAGATGCAGAGTAATGGGGTTTAAGGACCAGGAATACAGTGAGGTAAGTGAACTACAAAATTTAACTAGAATTAAAACTGCTCAGTAATCAAGATAATACTTCAGTGAAGTACTTTTTAAAATCAAAATAATGCAAAAAATCATGAAGAAAATATCACAAGTTTAAATGAAGAGCAATGCCTTGCAAACAATTGTCTAAGACTGCATATACATGCCTGTTCATGCTTTATGTACTTTTTAAAGTCAATTTATTTTGCAGGACATTAAAGTAGTTGAAAAAAATACTGGAAAATTAAAAAGTAGATATATTAAGACTCATTTTAAGTATGAGTATTTTATTTATGCTGAAACAAGAATTCATTATAATTGCACTTTACTGGCATTAAAGGGACAGTCATCAATAGCATTTTCAAAATCTACTTCTTTGTTTATTGTGTTTTCAGTGGGGACAATTGCCATTTTTGACATTTTCTCATTACCAAGAGACAATCTTAAATGATTTCAAATTAACTTAATTTCACTAAATTAATTTCATTACTTTTCTCTGCCAAATATGGCTTGGCATGGTACTAGTCCTTATTTAAAATTGTGATATGTTGTTTATCAAAATAGTATTACCAAGCCACATATGGTGGCACACACCTGTGTTTCCAGTGACTTGGGTGGCTGAGGCAGAAGAATCACAAGTTCAAGGTCAGCCTCAGCAATTTAGCAAGCTCCTATCTCAAGGTAAATAAATAAATAAATGAACAGCACTGAGAATGTAGTTCAGTGGTTAAGTGCCCATTTGCCAGTACTACCACTACTACTACTACTACTTCTTCTTCTTCTTCTTCCTCTTCCTCTTCTTCTTTTTCCTCCTCCTCCTCCTCCTCCTCCTCCTCCTCCTCCT
>PVHX01022539.1:0-27505 GCA_004024805.1 Geosciurus inauris | reverse complement strand
CAGTGAGCTGGGGAGGACTGGTAGGGAGGAAGAGATGTAGGGTACAGCAAGCAACAATAGCAAGAAAACTAAAACCTATGTAAATGGTAGAAACAGGACTATCTAGTGCCCCTCCAGTATTCGGTTCAGGAGTCCCAATCTACTATATCCCACTGTAAAACAAATCTTTGGATTCACAACTGTTGGGGATTAGAGGGTAAGAGGAGTGGGAGAGAAACGAGGGGAGGATAGAGAAAGATGGGAAAGAACAGAGAGATAAAGCAAAAAGATTAAACAGTAGAAATATTGGGAGAGAAAGATAAAGGATAAAATGCAAAGTGAGAGTGGAAGAGCATAGAAGGAAAAAAGGGAGGAAGTAAAAAGAGAGAGAGAAAAAAAAATGAAAGAAAAAAGAAAGAAAAAAAAACAAACAGACAAACAAACAAGCAAAACAAAAAACAAACAATCAATATACAAGAACAGTCTCAAAGTGAATAGACAGGTATGTTTCCTTTCACCTCCAGTAGGTGGCGTTGTTCGTTGCTTGCTGGACTTACTCGGCTTGTGTTTCGCGTGTGAGAGTTCCAAACTGGTTAATTTCTGGTTCGCTGGCGAAGCCGTGCATGGAAGATTATACAGAGTTGTTTTCCAATGTCCCACTTCGATTATACTCCCAGAGGCTCGTAGTAGCTTACTCCAATTTCCTGTTGTCTGTGTCCTCGTGGAAGTTCCTTTTGGCAGATCTGCTCCCTCCGCTGCTTTGTTTGCCCTGCACTCTGGAGCAGAACTGGTGCGGTCCCAATTCTTCCTTTGTAGCGCTGCCTTCGCTGGCGCGCTCCCCAGTGGCTGACGGCTGGGGTCGTGGGACCATGCTAGCTTGCTTGGATCCTGTGTGATTGATTGGGCTTTGGAGCCAATTTTCTTGAGTAGACGCAGTTCCTGCCCGCGGTGAGTTCTGCGGAGCCGCGGGGGTTGCACCGCCCCGCGGCCGCTTGCGGCCGCTGCTGCTGAAGACGCGCTCTGGCGAAGACCGCTTGCGCTGCTTACACGCGAAAGTGAAATTTTCTGTGATGATGGCTGTAATTTACTGCCGAAAAGTTGGGTGGAAGAAATTTTTGTCGCAAGATTTTGATCTTTAGTTTGGTGAGACTGGATGGTGCCTCTCTCTACGCCGCCATCTTGCCCCGCCTCCCAGTAGATCCAAGATAAAATTCTTAAAGAATTATTGAAAATATACTCCTTTTGAAATTAAGGGCAACTTCCTTGTAAAGAGAATGAAGCTCCAAACTCTTTTAGCTTCTAAACTTAGTCATGCAGAGATTAGAAACCATCACCTGCCCTGGCCAGGCACCACTGACTTCTCTGTCTAGCTCAGCCTAACTAAATGTGCATATGTATATTTCTTGCCTTTTGTCCCACTTTGCCTTCTCTTCTCTTACAAAAGCTTTCCTAGCCCTTGAGTTTTCTGAAGAAAACTCAAAGTGATTTGAGAATTTAAGTCTCTATTTTCCTTCAAAGCTGGCTTTGAATAAATCTGTTTTTTTCTGCCAATTTGACTCAGAATATTTGTAGAGCAAGAGGTGCCCCCACTTGATAACATTATCGTTATGGGTTTTTGTTTGTTTTTGATACTGGGGATTAAACTTGAGTACTTGACCACTGAGCCACATCCTCACATCCTCAGCCCTATTTTTTATTTTATTTAGAGACAGAGTCTCACTGAGTTGCTTAGGGTCTCGCTAAGTTACTGAGGCTGACTTTGAACTCGCAATCCTCCTGCCTCAGCCTCCTGAGTCACTGTCTCTTGATAATAATATTTCTCTTTAATAAAGAATTAATGTTTTTATTATTGATAAATCACATTTCTAAGCACATCAGTGAAACGTCATTAAGATGTACTTAATTAGGGGCTGGGGTTATGGCACAGTGGTAGCGTGCTCACCTAGCATACAGGAGGCATTGGGTTCGACCCTCAGCACCACATAAAAATAAAATAAAGCTATTGTGTCCACCTACAACTAAAAAATAAATATTTTTTTTAAAAAAAGATGTACTTAATTATACTCCAGATGGACCATATATAAAATAGGTTTTTAAAAAAATCTAAGAGTAGAGAATAATAAACATAAAGGCACAATTTGAATTTAAATGATCATAACTTTTTTGAAATGCGGCATGTGCTTTCATCTTCACTGGACAAATGAAATTTAATTTAGAGCAACGATATTTTGTTAAACAAGTAACAAAATTCATTCTGAATAACTATAATTAGGCTTAATTTCAAAAGAAAAAACAACAAAAACAAAAACAGAAAACTGTCCCTTTCAAAGTGAGCTTTTGAATGAACTTGGGTAAAAATAGAGGATTATGTTTAGTTTTCATGAATGTGAACATGTTACAGGATTTACAGATGACTTTTTATTTAACTCAGCAGAAGACATTTTAGAGTAATTTGTATTGATTTTACAGTCAAATTATATTCTTTAAAAAATTTTTTTAGTTGTAGGTGAACACAATACTTTTATTCATTTTTATGTGGTGCTGAGAATAGAATCCAGTGCCTCACACATGTTACACACTCAGCCCCCAAATTATATTCTTGAAATGACTTTATTAAAATTACTAGCAATTGTCCTTGGAGGCTGCACTCTTGGGGTGCTTGCAGTGAGCATCTGGATTCCAGCCTGCACTGATGTTAAAATTAATCTTCAGGAGCAAACCTCTGTGTCAGTATAAAAAATTCTTTTAGAATTTTTAAAAAGACATAAACAAATAAAATGAACTGCAATCTTCTAGTAAGCTGTAAATAATCTTCATTGAAGATGATGGGTAAAGTTAGAGAATATTATATGATATTCTTGACCTTTTCTTGGTAATCTTACTTTTGATGTAATTTTAAACTGAAAAAGTTACCAGAATTTTATAAGCCACTCCTACATGCCCTTAATCTAGATTTATCCCTTGTTTCCATTTCCCCATTTTTTAATTGCTTTCATACTTGCTCATGTGCATGTACTTTTACTCCTCTCTCTCTACATGCACATATAATATACATGTAATACACATAGAGCCAGGCACAGTGACACAAGCCTGTAATCCTAGTAGCTTGGGAGGCTGAGGCAGGAGGATCACAAGCTCAAGGCCAATCATTGTGAATTTAATTTGCATCTCTGTAGTGACTTATGATGTTGAATATCTTCTGTGCTTATTTTATATCTGGAGAAATGTCTATTCAAATATTTTCTTTAGAGAATTGTCTGTTCAAACCTGTTGCCCCCTTTTTAGTTGAGGTATAGATCTTAATTATAAATTATAACTGAACATATATTCTGAATGAAAATCTTTTCTCAGATACATCTTGCGTTTTGATCCAGTCTGATGATCTGCCATTTCACTGGGATGAGTTCATGCATATTTAATAATATTGATATAATTGAATTTATTCCTGCTTTTTGCTGTTTTTCTCATATCTAAAGGAATTTCTTTGTTTTGCTATTCATGTCTTTTGTTTTAAATAAATATTTTTAGTACTATGTTAATTTCTCCTGCTATATTGAGATACTATATGTTGAGTGGTTGCTGTAGGGATGACAATATGAATCCTATTAGAATCTACTTCAAACTAACACAAACTTAAATTCAATAAAATATAGGAACTTTGATGGACCTAAAGCTCAGTTGTAGGGTACTTGCTTAGTGTGTACAATGCCCTGGGTTTGATATGCAGCAACACACACACACACACACACACACACACATACATACACACACACAAAGTAGGGATCTTGTTCCAATAAATAAATTCCCTTATCCTACCCTTTTCTTTGTTCTATTATTGTCATATATATTGTATCTACTCAATGTTGCAAGCTCAACAGTATAGAGATATAACTACTCCTTGGCACAATCTTAAATCTTCATTCTTCATCTTAGAATGTCTATTTTACCTTTGTTTTAAAAGGTAGATTTGCTGAGTACATATGCATGACAAGTTTTTATTTTTATCTCTTTGAATATGTCATTCCAATGCACCCTGACTTCCATTATTTTGGTGAGAAGTCAGCTGTTAATCTTTTTGGTCCTTTTTATATGCTGGATTGTTTTTGTCACTGCTTTCAAGATTATTTTCCTTTTGTCTTTTAAAAGTTTGACTATGAGCCATGCACAGGGGTACACACCTATAATCCGAGCTACGTGGGAGACTGAGGCAGGAGAATAACAAGTTTGAAGCTAACCTTAGCAATTTAACAAGACTCTGTCTCAAAATAAACAAAAAATTTAAAGGGTTAGGGTTTTAGCTTTATAGAAGAACAGTCTTGGGTTCTATCCCCAGAATGCCAAAAGAAAAAAGTTTGTGATGTTTTTAGGCAGAGATCTACTTGTGATTATCCTTCTTTTGGTTTGTTGGGTTTCTTTTTTTTTTTTTTTAATTTTTTTTATTTTCTTAGTTGTAGGTGAACAGAATATCTTTATTTTATTTTTATGTGGTGCTGAGGATCGAACCCAGTGCTTCACGCATGCTAGGCAAGCACGCTACCACTGCGCCACAATCCCAGCCCCGGTTTGTTGGGTTTCTTAGATCTGTAGATTCATGTGTTTGTTTGTTTTCATCTGATTTAAGAGATTTTTGGCCTTAATTTCTTCAAATATATATTTTTGCCATTTTCTATCTTTCTTCTTCTGTGATTCCTCTTATACATGTGTTGGTACACTTGATGTTACCCTGATCTCTGAGACTCTGCTTATTTTCTTCTGTTCTCCAGGTCAAAAAATTTCACTTGATTTTTCTTCAGCAACCTCAAATCTACTGAAAATTTTAAATTCAGACATATTTTTCAATTCCCAGGTTCTCTCATATGTTCTGTATCATTTTGAGATTCTTTGTTCATTGGCTCATGGTAATCTGTTGTCTATAATTGTGTGGACATGGCTTCTTTATTTAAGAGCTACACTTCCTTTTTTTCATGCCTTGTAATCTTTGATTGAATTTCAAATAGTAGAATATAACAAATATTTTTTGGACATCCCCCCTGCCCCTGTGTTGTTCTTTTGTTTGGCTAAGAACTCTCCTAAAATCTGTGAAATCTGTCTCCATTGAAGTGTGGATAGCTATTGATGTTTGTGTTCAGGTATTTTTTTTTTTAATAGATGGACACAATGTCTTTATTTTATTGGTTTGTATGTGGTGCTGAGGATCGAACCCAGGGCCTCACGCATGCGAGGCAAGCGCTCTACCGCTGAGCTACAATCCCAGCCCCCAGGTATTTTGTTTTTAAGTCTGGTTTCCTAGATTTAGCCAAAGTATCCACATAGATTAGCAGAAATTGGTCAAGTCTGTGCTTTCCTTTTAGTCAGGCCTCTGCTTTCTGCTGATGAGTGTGTTTATGAATGGCAAAGTACATTGAACTTTTCCCTGGCTTTTGCTTTCCACTAGACATTTTTGCTTCTGCTTTGAGCATAGGCAAAGGATTGTAGCAACAAAGGATATGTGGGTGGCTTGAGAATTTTCTGTTCTGCATGCCTTGGGTAAAGCTGAAATGTGTGAAATACTTAACAAGCTCAAGGGCTGTCTCACCTCCCAGAAATCTGATTTAAGGACTAGATACTCTATCCTTTGTTTGCATCAAATAGGACTGTGACCTCAGGCTAGTGAACTGCTTATAACTGATATAACAAATTTAATTTACAATGTATCCAATCAAGTGAATCCCTTCTGGTAGTTTGAACAAGCCTTATTTACAGGGTTTGCCTTCTCCCTGATTGGTATGGTTTAGATATGAGGAGTCCTCCAAAAGTTCAAGTGTGAGACAATACAAGAACAGTTAGAGGTGAAATGATTACACAATGAGAACTGTAACCGAATCAGTAGATTAACCATCTGACAGGAACTAACTTGGTGGTGATTTAGGCAGGTAGGGTATGCTGGAGGAGATAGGTTACTAGAGGTGTGCCTTTGGCGGTTTATTTTGCTACTGGTGAATGAAGCTCTCTCTCTCTCTGCTTCCTGATTGCCAAGTCCTGAACTGTTTTCCTCCACTGCACCCTTCCATGATGATGTTCTGCCTCACCTCAGGCCTACAGCAATGGATTTGGCCATCTATGGATTGAGATCTATGAAACCATGAGTGCCAAATAAACTTTTCCACCTCTAAAATTGTTTTTGTTGGGTCTTTTGGTCACCGCAGTGAAGAAGCTAAAACACTGGTTGAACCCTTAGAGCCAGCATGGAATAGGAGAAACTCCAGACAGGCAAGAACACCACAGACTCATGTGCTCTTATCTGAGCTTCCGTGGTTTTCATGAATACACAAGTCATCATTTGTTGTAGGTTGTCTGTTGATTTCCAGAGTGTCGAAATGATTATTCCTGATGATTTTATCAAGGTATATATTTGATTTCTTCAAAGGAGGAAAAGAATAAGAATTTGCCAACTTACTCAATCCATCACACTGAAAGTGAATCTCCTGTGATGTATTTTGAAAACACTTTCCAACTAAAGCAATTGAAGGAGTGAGCCCGAAAAGACTCAAACTTCTCAAAGCTGACATTTAAATCACTTGAATGCCAGAAATAAGTTGCTGAAAAAGGGGTAGGGTGAGATATGGAAGATAGGACTCTCCAATAATCATCCCTCCCCCCAGATTTTGGGTTTTGTGGACCCACATTTATTGTGAACAGAACCATCTTGCCCTGTATCAGAGATCAGGTTGTAATAATCTCCCTCCCTGTGTAGTTCAAATCCACTTGGCTATATAGAAAAACAGGTTGGAGAGGCTGAGAATGTAGCTTTAGTGGCAGAGTGCTTACCTAGCATGTGTGAAGTCCACCTGTGAGGTTCTATCCCCAGCACCTGGCACTGAAAAAAAAAAAAGAAAGAAAAGAGAGACAGATAGACAGACAGGTTGGACAAGTTGAGCAGCAACATTTGCCCTAGTACACAGCCTTTCTAGGCAGCAGCAGACTTTTATTTTTTTAAAATTAAAATCACATTTCTTTTTTTTTTTTTTAAATATTTTTTTAGTTGTAGATGGACACAATGTCTTTATTTTATTGCTTTGTATGTGGTGCTGAGGATCGAACCCAGGGCCTCACGCATGTGAGGCAAGCGCTCTACCGCTGAGCTACAATCCCAGCCCCTTAAAATCACATTTCTAATAAAATACACTCATTTCTCCTAGAAAAGCAGCTTTATCCTATATAGTAATACAATCAAAGTGGAAAAACAAACAAATAAAAAAACCTTATTTCCCATAAAACTGAAGAAACCCTTGGAACTGCTATTGCTAGCCAAGTTAATTCATAAACTAAGAAATCCTACAGATCTGTACTAAGCTTCTTTTCTGTGTAGCTGGAAAATAAAACATTCTGGATAACAATATATTTTGGCAGGAAAAAGTTACAATGGCTGCTTCATGTAATACTAGGTGCTTGCACAAAAGACAATATTAATGAGATATGGAGCAATACCTTATCAGGAGTGAGTCATATTATACTCATTCTCTTACTTAAACATATTCATCATAGTTTGTTTTGTATCTCTTCTACACAAGGTTAACATCCAAAATATAAAGACTTGGCTGTGTGTTATGTGGACCTTGAGAAGCAGTAAGTTTTTAGCCAACAGAGTGATGAAATAGTAGCTTTTATTTATGGTCTTCTCTTTTAAATCTTTGCTTGTAAAGATTTGAAGTCTGAGTAATATGTGTAGAAAATGACCAAGAGTTCAGCTGATTTCCTGTTAGACTTCTCCTTTTCCTACTAATCTATGTATACTTGTTAACATGTTGCAAAACACAAAATATGTTCCCACTTTGAAAGTGCAATTGGATGAACCCCCAGAGGACAACCACCCACAGTCCTAAAGGAAGGGGAGCCACCATCACAGCCCAGGGAGTGTCATCGTCGTTTCTGTGATCTCTGCAATGTCCTCTGTGCTCCCAGCTGGGAACTGTTGGTGTGGGTTTCCAGTCCAGCATGTATATGGTAAGATTTGGTGTGTAGGATGGGAAGCAGCGTCTTGAGACTATATCCTGTAGTTTCACACAATGCAAAGGTCAGTAGACCCAAGGGCCCAGACCCCCTCTGATTTCCCTTGCAATCTCTTCTTGGTTCAAAACTCTTGACTTTGTGATTAAAATGTTGGTTTTGAGCAACAAATGGATGATGTTCATCTTTATGTTAAATGTTTTAATTTTCTCAAAATAAAGAATGGAAAGTTCATTCAAAGGAAAAAAAATCCACTGAATTGAAAAAATTGATTAAACATTTCTAAAGGGCAGAGTTTTGCTAAGAGTCACAATGTGATGCACTCAGTATAAAAACTATGAGTTGAATTTTCTTTAATTTTAAAACAATTTTTTTAGTTGTATATGGACACCTTTGTTTTATTTTTTATATGCTGCTGAGGATTGAGTCCAGGGCCTCACACATGCTAGGCAAGCACTCTACCACTGAGCTACAACCCCAGTCCATGAATTGTTTAATCTTTGTATTATGAAGGTAAAACATCCCCCTTCTGAAATGATGTGCATTTCACAGGCCAATTTTTTAAATTTATTTGTTCTAAGTAGTTATACATGACAGCAGAATGCATTTCAATTCATTGTACACAACTGGAGCACAACTTTTCATTTCTCTAATTGTACATGATGTAGAGTTGCACCTTAGGTGCAGATAGGGTAATGATATCCATCTCATTCCACCATCTTTCCTGCCCCCATACCCCTCTTTTCCCTCCCCTTTGCCCAAAGTTCATTCTTCCCTTGCACCAACGCCCCCAATTATGGATCAGCATCCACTTATCAGAGAGAACATTCAGCCTTTGATTTTGGGGATTGGCTTACTTCACTTAGCATGATATTCTCCAACTCTATCCATTTACCTGCAAATGCCATAATTTTATTCTCTTTTAATGCTGAGTAATGTTCCATTGTGTATATATACCACAGTTTCTTTATCCATTCATCTGTTGAAGGGCATCTAGGTTGGATGCACAGTTTAGCTATTGTGAATTGTGCTGCTATAAACATTTATGTGGATGTGTCACTGTAGTATGCTGATTTTAAGTCATTTGGGTACAGACCAAGGAGTGGGATAGCTGAGTAAAATAGTTTTCTAGGGAATCTCCATGCTGCTTTCTAGAGTGGTCGCACCAATTTGCAGTGTCATAGGCCAATCTTTTTTTTTTTTTTTTGGTACTGGAGACTGAACTCAGGGGCACTCGACCACTGAGCCACATCCCCAGCCCTATTTTGTGTTTTATGTAGAGACAGGGTCTCACTGAGTTGCTTAGCGCCTCACTGTTGCTGAGGCTGGCTTTGAATTCGTGATTCTCCTGTCTCAGCCTCCCTAAGTGCTGGGATTACAGGTATGTGCCACAGCGCCCGGCTGTCATAGGCCAATCTTAATTGTACTTTTTATCAGATTAAACAGCATTATGTAATACAACTTTTTTTCTATTTTTTTTGTTGTTTGCTGTTATTTATTTGTTTTTTAATATTTATTTTTAGTTGTAGGTGGACAGAATATCTTTATTTTATTTTTATGTGGTGCTGAGGATCAAACCCAGTGCTTTATGCATGCTAGGCAAGCGCTCTGCCACTGAGCCACAATCCCAGCCCTGCTGTTATTTATTTAAATTTGGGGTTTGCATGTCACAGAAGAAAAGAAACATAGTGGAAGAAGCAGAGGTTTGATCCCCGGGGAAGAGTATTCAGACTCATCCTTCTATTCTGTCTTTTCCTTGAAGATCATTTAGAGCCCTCTAGTGTGGGGACAGATGTGTCCTGCTGTAGGTTTTACTGTCATCTAGGAAAAAACATTCAAAACATTCAAATTATTGGTGCCGGGGCTGTAGCTCAGTGGTAGAGCACTTGCCTGGCATGTGTGTCACTGGGTTTGATCCTCAGCACCACATAAAAATAAATAAATAAAATAAAGATATTGCATCCATCTACAACTAAGAAAAAAAAACATTCAAATCCTCCAACCTCATCACATTTCGTGTTGGGCCACCATGTTTAAGAAAGGAAGAGAACCAAATGTCCTGGATCAGAACGATAAGAGCAGTCAAAGATCTGGAAGGTGGGACAGTGTCCAGCGCCTGTCATCCCAGCACTCACATGACAAGCTGAGGCAGGGAGATCACTCAGGCATCCTAGGGAGACCTCACCTTCAAACAAGCAAACAGACAAAGGGGTACCCACAGCAAATAAAGGAAAACACCCAAGAATATGGAAGAGGGGAGCAATGGGAAGGGGAGAAGAGGAAAGAGGAGGAGAGGAAAGGAAAGGAGACACGGGATTATAGCTAGTTCGAGACCTCAGGTTCTATCACCAAAGCACAAATGGAGCCAGGTGGGTGTGGTAGTGCGTGTCCGTTACCCAGCAACTTGGGAGACTGAAGCAAGCAGAGGGATCCCAAGTTTGAGGCCAGCCTCAGCTGCTTAAGGAGAACCTGTCTCAAATCACACACACACACACACACACAAACACAAAGAAGTTGGGTGGGGATGTAACAATTCAGCTGGTAAAGTGTCCCTGGGTTCAATTCCCAGGACCTAAATAAATAAAATTAAACAAATGAATGAATGCAAATTAAAATAAATTACGTATAATATATGTGATATATATGTATATATGAAAGAATGCATAGCAAATGAGACAGACAGAGATGGTGGAGGGGGCAACGAGAGGGAGAAAAGAGGGAGAGGAGGAGAGAAATGAAAGGAAGGGCTGGGTGTGGTGGCATGTGCCTGTAATCCCAGCAGTTAGGGAGGCTGAGGCAGGAGGATCACAAGTTCAAGGCCAACACCAACCATTTAGGGAGATCCTGTCCAAAAATAAAAAATGAATAGGGCTAGGGAAAAAAAAGGAAGTAAGGAGAGGGACAAGGTTGTATAGATGCATAGCCCCACACCATGAGTCTTAAGGAGAAAGAGGAGAAGGAAGGGATGGGAAAAGAGAGGGGAGAGAGGACTGAGAAAGAGGAGACAGGATGGGGGGGGGAGAGGGAGAGGAAGGAGGAGGAGGAGAGAAAGGAGGGAGAGGAGCAGGAGGAGGAGGAGGAAGAGAAAAAGAAAGGAAGGAGAGGTACCAGACTATAGATGCACAGTCCTGTATCATTAAAAAATGAGTCGAAGCTGGGCGCGGTGGCACAAGCCTGTAATCCTAGCACTTTGGGAGGCTGAGACAGGAGAATTGTGAGTTCAAAGCCAGCCTCAGCAATGGCGAGGCGCTAAGCAACTCAGTGAGACCCTGCCTGTACATAAAACACAAAATAGGGCTGGGGATGTGGCTCAGTGGTCGAGTACCCCTGAGATCAATCCCCAGTACAAAAAAAAAAACAAAAAACAAAAGCAGTCGAGGAGGAAAGAGGACCACTCCTGGGTGCTGATCCCTGGTATGGCAAAATTAGTAAGTAAATAAGCTCTAACTTTAAAGTAAGAATTTTATTTTATTTATGTAATTTTTATTTTATTTATTATTATTTTTTATTTTGGGGGCCAGGGATTGAACCCAGGGTTGCTTAACCACTGACCCACAACCCCAGCCTTTTATTTAGTTTTTTGCTCTTGTTGTTGTTGTTTTTGGTACCGGGGATTGAACTCAGGGGCACTCGACCACCGAGCTTTTTTTTTTTAAATTTTGAGACAGGGTCTCACTAAGTTGCTTAGGGCCTCATTAAATTGCTGAGATTGACTTTGAACACACAATCCTCCTGCCTCAGTCCCCTGGGATTATGGATGTGTCAAATTAGGTCTAGTCTCAAAAAGTCTTATTAAAAAGGCTATTATTTTCTAAGTGATATCATTCTCATGATAATGTCTCGTTTAAGCTAAACATTGTAAATAATATCTGACTTTAGATGCAACATGAGTTGGACAAAAGCACTCCCAGAGAACTAAAAGAAGGCATATTGCCAAGATTTGTAAATTAAATTTAGATTAAATTTATAAATTAAATTTAGATGAATTGATTTCTGAAACAAATTATGAATAGCAAATGTATCCATTTCCTTTGCTTGGCTAATAGATTCTACATTATTTTTTCTTACATGCATCAAATGAAAGCCATAAAAACACATTCTAATGAAGAATGTACTTATTTGTCATTTATTCATGTTTCATAGTTGTTCAAAGTCTCAAAAAGTCTTTGTATCCTCCCTCCCCCCCCTTTCTTTTTTTGGCTTGACACTGGTATGATCAGGAGATAGTGTCCAACTTGTTTTACCCTTGGTGGTCAGAGAGGAGAGGGGAAGGTAAGTCCAACATTCCGGGTCTTCAGGAGACTGCTTTCGGTTTCCTGTGGCACAGAGCTGGTGGCATACTTGGGGTAACAGGAGCCACCAAGAACACTTGTTGAGCACCAGGGGGCCTGCAGTACTGCGGACAGACACCAGGTGGAGCAAGAGACTACTGGCTTCTGACAAAGGCACAGAATCTTCCCGGAAAGCCAAGTGTACAAGCCCCAGATAGGATGCGTCCCTAGAAAGATTGCAGAGGCCCCAGAACATCTAACAGGATTCACTGGTGAAGGTCTTGTAACAAGCTGCTCTTGAGATAGAATATCCAAACTGAAATTCACAGCCATGGACAATGCAATTCAAAAAACACTTCAGAACAAGGCAGAAGACAGTCATTTTATGGAAAGAGAAAGACAAAATGAAACATCTTTTGTATTTATGCTAAGAAATAAGACAAAGAGTGACATGAACACTCAGTCTCCAAACTATAAAGAACTATTACTAACAATGAAAAATGAATGACTTAGGAAATTCAATGTTAGGGATAAATATATCCAAAATCTGACTGAAAATACAAATGATAGTTATCTTCCTCTCTATCTTAAAGAAAAAGGCAAATGCAACTACAATATTATTAAGAAGAAAAAGGACCACAAGTCTGGAAGAGACGTTATTGTTTAAAGGAGGAAAAGTTTATCTGGAGCTCATGGTTTCAGAAGTCCATTGCTCTGGGCTCAAGTTGTGGCAGAACTTCATAGCTGAAGAGTGTGATGGACAGCAGGTCTGCGTATGGCCACCAAGAAGCAGGGAGAGAAAACATCATCAATAATTATTTTTCTTTTATTTTTATTGGTGAGGGCAGGATATTTTTTAAAAATAAAAACAATTATAAGCCAGGTGCAGTGGTGGATGCCTGTAATCCTATTGACTCGGGGGCTGAGGCAGGCAGACTGTGAGTTCAAAGACAGCCTCAGCAACTTAGCCAGGACCTAAGCAATTTAGAGAGACCCTGTTTCAAAACAGAAAATAAAAAGGACTGGAGATAGGGCTCAATGGTTAAGCAATGCTGGGTTCAATCTCTGGTACAAATATATACATATGTGTGTGTGTGTGTATATATATATGTATTTACTATATGTGTGTGTGTGTGTGTGTATACACACACACACACACACATATATATATATACACACACACACACATATATAATGCAATTGTTAGCCATCCATTTAAGGACCAAGAGGGAGAACTATTTTTGAATGCTATTTCACACAGATACAAAGAACTTAATGTCAAATGTAAATGGATGAGTTACCACATCAAAAAGGAGACTATCAGCTACCATTATAAAGGCAAGAATACCAGATGGTTTCATAGCTCAGTTCTTGGAGACCAGGTCATTAGATTCTATGAAATTTTAAAATATTCCAGACCCTTGGGGATCCAACATAGAACTCTTTTTTTTATTTTTTTGGTACTGGGGCACTCAACCACTGAGCCACATCCCCGGCCCTATTTTGTGTTTTATGTAGAGACAGGTTCTCACTGAGTTGCTTAGTGCCTCGCCTTTGCTGAGGCTGGCTTTGAACTCGCGATTCTCCTGTCTCAGTCTCCCTAAGTGCTGGGATTACAGGCTTGTGCCACCGTGCCTGGCTCAACAATAGAACTCTTAATGTTTCATTTTATTAAGTTGGCAAAATATGAATACTAAAATCTTACAAAAAGGTACAAAAATGTCACAATGAATAGGAAGTGGGGGGAAATCCCATTCTAATAAAATAATTGCAAAGAGCATCTGTCAAACACTAGAAAAACACATTCCAGGGCTGGGGTTATGGCGCAGTGGTAGCGTGCTTGCCTAGCACGCGGGAGGCACTGGGTTCGATCCTCAGCACCACATAAAAAATAAAAAATAAAGATATCCTGTCCACCTACAACTAAAAAATAAATATTTAAAAAAAAAAGAAAAACATATTCCAAGGAAATAAGTCCAGAAATGAGACTCCTTCTCAGAAAATTCAATCTTAATACACAGTTTGAGGGAAACTGCTGGGTGTGGTGGCATACTCCTATAATCCCAGCTACTGGGGAGACTGAGGCAGGAGGTTTGCAAATTGGAGGCCAAACTGGGTAACTTAGCAAGATCCTGTCTCAAAATTAAATTAATAAAAAGGGTGGGGATATAGCCCAGTGGAACAACACCTCTGGTTCAATACCCAGTACCAGTACCAAAGGTGACCTGGATGGAGACCATGGGATCATTTCAATAGATGAGTGAAGGAATTTTACATGTAGCTCTTGTAGGAGAAGGGAGAGAGGCTGAGAAGCCTCTGGAAATGCGTGTACAATGACAAGACTAATTTCTTGGCTTTTCAGAGGAAGGCCAGTGGCTACTTGGTCTCCTCCTGTGTCTATGCAGTAAGTAGTCTCTCGAGGAGCACCCGGAGGCCAGAGCAAGTGATAGATGTTCTGTTCGGCATGATGCTCCGCAGACTTTGGAACCCCAGCTTAATTGGGCTAGTGTTTTGCAAAGCTACTTGAAAGCTGTACTCTGCCATGGCAGCCAAGTGTGTTCGAAGAAGCCAGCCCCTCTTGAGGCTACTCTAACATTCCACTGGGGTAAAGACGAGGGCTTATAGGTGAGTGACACCTCAAATGTTTCATGCATGGGAGCACGCAAGCATAAAACTATAGACACGAAACTGCAAAACCTAACACTGTACATGCAATTTGAATAGTGACAGCTGCAACTATTGTGGCTTTCTAAGGGCATAGAGTGGTCAGGATTTTTTACTATAGTGTTCTTTTCCCAGTTGCAAACATGCCAGTGAAGAACCCCTTGGAGACTTTGGTTGCCTTGCACCCATATCCACTGGAAATTGGGAGTATAGACCTAGGACTGCAGAGAAGTCATTTCTGAGTGTCACCATGCTCCAAAATCATGGATTGATTAAAGATTTAACAGGAGAAACTAAAATAAAAGTAAAGAAAGCAGAAATGTAAAGCTGGGTCAAAGCCGAGGGGCAGGAGGCAGGCAGAATGCATTTTCATTTCATCTGGAGAATGTGCACTGGTTTTTCCTCAAAAGTTTGTACCTGATAATACATTGTCACACTCTCTGAACTCATGAAAGCAGCCTCTGTTACTGCATGTGCTAAACTCCCCTGGAGACCTGCTGGGACTCAGGAGGAGTGGAAGAAAGGGAGGAACAGGAAGATTTACACAAACTATTTTAAGGGAGTTTTCTTGGAGACCATGCATTCAGCATCCTGAAGCTGCAGTCTACTTTAAACCCAGTCATGGGCCTCTGGCATCTGGAAGGCTGCGGGACAGCTTCTCTAGCCAAGGTTTGATCCTGAGCCTTCCCCTGGGGCCTCCTCCCAATGTGCTCCCCCCTCAAGGAGTCTGCAGCTTGGGGAGGTCATCCCTGCCTGGGAGCGAGTATCACCTGGGGCGGAGGGACAGCTGAACCAACAGTTTCTTTCTGATACTGAGCGGGCAGCCCTGGCGCTGTAGGGGACTTCCTGGCTTACCACAAAGGGTGCATAATGGATGGAGAATCTCTAGCCCGGTTTCTGGCCGGCATAGGGCGCTCTAGCCCAGCGGCCCCCAGTGAGTGGGTCCCACAACGCTCGTTCTACCCTTCTTATGTGGCAGACAGGGCCCTGGAGATGATGAGGAGCTGGGGCCAGGGACCCAGGGTGACCAGCCACGACTGTCGAGTGCTGCAGGGCTGCCTTGGTGGTGCTGAATTTGGGTGAAGCACGACTGGCCTCCCAGGAGCTCAGGCAGGTCCTCTCCTTGTACCATGCTCCATACTACGAGGACTGGCACCAGGAGGCGCAGGTTTCATCCGTCTAGCTCTGGCGCCTTTGCAAGCTGGGCTTCGCGAAGCCGAGGGCGAGCCCTCCATCTACAGTGGGTGATCTACAGGGACGTGAGGGCGCCCACCTCCACTCCAGCTCTCAGTGTCCCCCGCCCCAGGCCTGCACGTCCCACACCTCCACCTCTACCCGGGTGCCGAGCTCCGCGCTGGCTGGAGAGCACGCGTCGGACCTCCCAGGATCCGGGTCACTCCTGGCCAGACACACAGGGTCCTGCCGGAGCGCTGGGATGCCACACGCGCGCTTGCGTTTATCAGTGTTGCTGGGCAACAACTATTCCGCCTTTGGCAGTTACCTAACCGCCCAACTGCCCTGCTCCCAAGCTGGGGACTAACCTATAATCTCTAGTATTGTATTCCGAAGACAGACAAGCCCCGTGGGGGCAAAGGCAGTGAAGGAGCCTCTGACACGCGGTGATGTACGCAGCCTTGATGGGTTTTCTGGACTTCAGCCTCGGGAGTACGGTTTTGGGATACTTCCTGTAGGATAAATGCACAAGGCTACAAGAAATGGAAATGTAGCCCAAGTGAGGTGTCTGCTCTCTCAAGGAAGTTAGTGTCGATGACGCAGACAAGGACAGGTAAATAGGGGAGGGCAGGGACCCCATGGGTAAGGGGCCAACCCGGGGAAGCGGAAGTGGAACTGAGGAGGCAGAGGCTGCGCCTTCCAGGCTGTGCCCAGGCACAGAGCAGGAGGCCAGCTCTCCTTTCACCAGACGCTCGGCTTTCACACCCCAGGGACGCCGGCAGCTGGGACCTGCAGACCTGGGAGCGGTCTACACACAGGCCCTCTTGATGAGCAGCAAAACTTGAACTGCCTCCCAGCCACTTATAATCCCGCTGTAGAGTGACTGATTGACTGTTTAAGGGCGATTTAACTCACAAAATTAAGTACACACAGCGGTTTATTGTTTTTTTGTTTTTTGTTTTTTTTTGGTTTATTGTTAATGAACACATTTTAAAAAGCAAGTTAGATACATTGTAGAAATGTGTTTTCTGAGAAAAATATTTCTTTCAACTGGAAGATTCTTCCAATTGGGTCCAATATCCGTTCTTACCAGTGTACACCTATGTACCTGTTCTCTACTGAGGGTCTTTAGGGGACTCTTTGAAGGGGAAGATGGCTCCGTGGCTTTCTTCTGGTTGTGTTTAAAGTTATTTCACACCAGCATATTTAGGGGTGCCACTTCCATTGCTCGATAGATTTTACTTATTTCTGACACGCTTCACTCACTAATTCATCTACTTATGAAGGGTCACTGTGTCATCTTGGTCAGCTAACCATCTTCATGACAAGATTGTCTGCAAGTACTTCCCTGGCGTCACTTACCTCCCGGGAGAGCGTAGAAGAGAGTTCCTGGGCAGCTCCCACTTTCCGAAGCACCCACAAGTGGTGCGGTTTCAGTTTGTCACCACTGCAGGCAGACTACAGCGAGCAACACCCGCCACCGCTTCCCTGAGAAACTGCTGATCCCGCTGTTCTGACTCCCTTTCCTGTAGTTATCCCGTCCTGCTTCTCTGTTTAGGCAGGGAGAGCACAGCACAGCGTCCAGGCTACCCACCAGGGCTGAGGGGACAGCACCCGGAGGGCAGAGGGCAGAAGCAGAGGGAGTCACAGGCTGCTCACTGCCACTGGAATGCCCCTCACCCTGCCTTGTTCTCAAAGGACCAGGGTAGCCAGGGAGGGTCTGGGCCCTGGTGTGGTTTTCTTTTCTTTTTTCTTTTTCTTTTGGTAGATGGACACAATACCTTTATTTATTTATTTTTATGCAATGCTGAGAATGGAACCCACAACCACAGTTCTGGTGTGATGGTTTTGAATAGGAATACTCATTATCCCCAAATAATAGGAATACTCATTATCCCCAAATAATAGGAATACTCATTATCCCCAAAGTGTGAGCTCGTTTTATGGTTATCAGTTTTTATTTTCCAATAAGAATATCAGAGTTTTAACATTTTTGAGTTCCACATTCAATCTTTTAGAGTTGTGATGACACCAAGAAATGTTTGTGGGCTGGGATTGTGGCTCAGTGGTAGAGCCACTGTTGTCATGGTTGTCTCCCATGTGTGGGGCACTGGGTTCTATCCTCAGCACCACATAAAAATAAAGATATTGTGTTCATCTGCAACTAAAAAAAATATTTAAAAAAATAAAAAATAAAGGTATTGTGTTCATCTACAACTAAAAAATATTTTTTAAAATGTTTGTAATAAACAAAGACTTGCCCTTCTGGGTATTAAAATACACAATTAACTTTCACAAATTACGGAAAGGACAGAAAAATGAGTGGAACATAATAAAAACCAAGAAGCACCCACATATCCGGAAGTCTTTGGAATGTGCTACTGGTGACATTTCATATTAGTAGGAAAAGAATTATTCATGAGTGAAATAGCTGTTGTTTGGAGAAAATTAGCTAGATTTTTATGTCACAAAAATAATTCCTTGATCAGCGATGGATTACTAATTTTAATAGAAAATGAGAAAAATACCTGAAGAAAACACAAATGCTTTTTTAAAAATATTTCAAATTGGTAAAGACTTTCCTAAGAATGAACTGTAAAGAAGCCTCTCTCCCTTCCCTTGCCCATTACCTTTTATTTATTTATTTAACTTTGATGCTGGGGATTGAACCCATGGCCTTGAGCTTCCTATGTATGTGCTCTACCATTGGGCTAAACCCCCAGCACCTGAACTCTAAATTGGGCAAAATACTCTTTTCCAGATGCACAGGTGACCTTTTCCAGATGCACAAGTGACCTATGGACATAGAAAAAAATATAGAGAGAAGGAATTTAAGTTCAACAGCAATAGTTTTTCAGCTACAGAATTTGTGAGGATGAATAGCAGTGGTACTAATGCTGCTGCTTAGGGTTTGAGTTGCTATAACTTCTCAAATAGATGATCTGATGGTGAATACTGTACTACATTGAAAAATGTATGTCTTTACCTATCAATTTCATTATGTTAAATGCCTTTAGGAAATAATAAGAGATAGTTTGTTTTTCTCAGTACTTCTTTTTTTTTTTAATATTTTTTTAGTTGTAGATGGACACAATGTCTTTATTTTATTGGTTTGTATGTGGTGCTGAGGATCGAACCCAGGGCCTCACGCATGCGAGGCAAGCGCTGTACCGCTGAGCCACAATCCCAGCCCTCTCAGTGCTTCTTAAAATAGCAAAATATTAAGGAGGACCCATAGAGTTGATTATATGAATAAAATGCACTGCATTCCTAGGATGGAATATTATGTGGCCATTGAAGATGGTGAAGATAAAGACATGGGAAGATATACTTTGGTATATCAAGTGGGAAAAAAGAGTTTGATTATACACACAATGGAATAGATTGTGGTCTTGTGTTAGCCACCAATATGTACAAAATGAGGTAAAATTTGTTATTTTCAAGCATTGGAATTATAAGTAAAAATTTCCTTGCTTATTAAAAATTTATTTCCAATACCTGCTGATTTATCATCTTTTTATTTGTCTCTAGCTTAGTTTCATAGACAGCAGAAAATATACTCTGTATCAATTCAGTATTTTGAAATTTTTTGAGTTCTGCTTTTTTGGCCTACTTATGTGGGTAATTTTGGTAAAATTCCACAATAATTTCTATTTTTCCTTTTACTTACCTGTGATTTATATAATGAATATGTGTAAAAGAAAAAGATCTTCTTGTTAATAATTCTTGGAGGGCTGGGATTGTAGCTCAGTAGTAGAGTGCTTGCCTCACATGCAGGAGGCATTGGGTTTGATTCTCAGCACCACATAAAAATAAATAAATAAAATAAAGGTATTTGTGTCCATCTACAACTAAAAAAAATTTTTTTGAATTCTTGGAAAGGCCAGAGATATGAATCTTCTCACTTTCTATTAATGTGTGTGTGTTGTGTGTGTATGTTTGTGTAGATTGCTATCTTCTGTCACCTTTAACCTCTTCAGAAGTGAAGGAAATATTTTCATCTGTGCTTGTAGATATTACTACATACACATTTCTTATATACATATGTTTGATTATATCTAGACTTATTACATATATGTAATTATAGGTTAATAATTTTGTTTTAGTTGTATCCTTATGAAAATAAAAGACAGGAAGTATAAATGGTTATTACTATTGCAAAAGTGTCATTTTACATTATATAAGCTTTGCTTAAAAGTACTGAACTGTTCTTATCTGTTTTTTTCATTCCACTTTTTCCATCACCTACAACCTAAATACATATAATGTAGTCAACATACACTACTCTTTCTCAGGACCTTCCATCCTTCAAAACTTCCTGTTTACCTGACCAGAGGTTTAGAACTGCGGGGATAGTACTCAATTTCAAGTGAAGCATTTCCTCCCTCTTTTCAAACAGAAGCACTTTCGGAGGTAGGAAATTGTAAGCTGCCCATCTGAAAAGTTAAGACAGCATCAAATACTGATTTTAAACATTGGGAATACCTGATTTACATACTTCCTATAAATCTATAAAGTGAGCCATACTAATTAATTTGAGTCCTGTTTCCCTTGGCTTTAAAAAGTTTCTTGAAAGCCAGGCGCGGTGGATCAGACCTGTAATCCTAGCAGCTTGGGAGGCTGAGGCAGGATGATTACAAGTTCAAAACCAGCCTCAGGAACTTAGCGAGGCCCTGAGCAACTCAGCAAGACTCTGTCTCTAAAATATAAAAAAGGGCTAGGGATGTGGATAAGGGGTTAAGTACCCCTGTGTTCATTCCCAGTACCCCCCCACCAAAAATGTTGATTAAACAAAAAGCAAGCTTTACTTTGTTTTTAATTTGGTCTTTCTGTTGTTATTCAGCCCTTTTTACCCACAGTACTTTTAAGAACTAAAATTTATTTAAATGCCATATATAGACTAGAACAGTTGTTTGTATCAGATTTCACTTAACACACCATATATTGTGTGATAGTCCTTTATTTTGTATATGAAGAAGCATTTTCAATGCTGCCAATTACAGTTGTAGTGCATCATGAATTATCAGTAGCATTCCAATGTCAGCAAAGTTAATATGTTAGGAAGAAGAGCCAGGCATGGTGGCTTGCTCCTGTAATCCCAGTGAGGCAGGAGGATGAAGTAGCAGGTTCACAAGTTCAAGGCCAGCCTCAGCAATTTAGCAAGGTCCTGAGCAACTTGTTGAGACCCTGTCTCAAAATAAAAAATAAAAAGTGCTTGGGGATGTAGTTCAGTGGTAAAGCACCCAGGAGTTCAAGGCCTAGTACCAAAATAAATAAATAAATAAGGAAAGGGCAAGTAAGACTCACAAAAAGATGGAGTCTTTTAAAGATACCTGCAAAATCAGTATAATTGTATTATTACATTATTTGAAATATTGTCCGTTAATTAATAGTAATACTAATAATTACAGTAGTTAACAATCATTGAACTGTTGCTTGTGCCAGAAACTGTTCAAATACTTTGCATAGATTCTCATTTAAGCATCACAGTAGTGTCCTGGGAAGTAACTACTTATTTTAATTCCCATTTTATTGGTGAGGAAATTGAAGCATATAAGGGCTAAGAGATAGCTAATACATAAGAGAACTTAAAGTAGGATTTAAACACAAGGTGAGCTAAATCCAAAGGCCATGCTCTTCCTGTGCAAATGAGCTGCTCTGGGCTTGGGATGTGACTCAGTAGTAGAGCCCTAACCTAGCATGCTCCAGGCCCTGGGTTCCATCCCCAGGACAACAACAACAACAAAACAAAACAAAAACAAAAAAAAACCCCAAAGTTAATGAGGCCAGGTGCAATGGTACATGTCTGTAATCCCAATGACTTGGGGGATTCATGCAGGAGGATTCTGGGTTCAAGACCAGCCTAGGCAATTTAGTGAAACCCTGTCTCAAAATAAAACATAAAAAGGGCTCCGGATATTGTTCAGTAGTTGAGTGCCCCTGGGATAGTACATAAAACAAAAAAGAAAAGAAAAGAAAAACTCAATGGAATAGATTGTGCATTCATTAATTTCATAAGTAATAACAGCTAGTAAATATTGTGCTTTCTTCTGAAGAAAATAGAGAATTGCATGCTATTTAACATTTACAAATGCATGAATAATTGCACTTTTTTTTTTTTTTGGTACCAAGGATTGAACTCAGGGGTACTCGAACACTGGGCCACATCCCCAGCCCTATTTTGTGTTTTATGTAGAGACAGGGTCTCACTGAGTTGCTTAGCACCTCGCCGTTGCTGAGGCTGGCTTTGAACTCGCGATTCTCCTGTCTCAACCTCCCAAAGTGCTGGGATTACAGGCGTGCGCCACTGTGCGCCACTGTGCCCAGCCAATAATTGCACATTTTAAGAGGGTGTTCTATAAACTCCTAACAAATTCTCTTCCTTTCCTAGGACCCCTTTACATTATGCCTGTGCCTTTGGCCAGCCAGAAGTGGTGACACTTCTAGTGAAGATGAACTGCAGCCTTCAGTTCTGTGACAGGGACGGCAACACACTGCTGGTGAAGGTAGATGTAGCCCAGGATTTCTGCAGAAAATGAATTTGTACGAAATGCTTAGAATAAAAATTGATTTATGCCATTTAAATATAACTAATTAATGAAAACAATGAAATGTTTGTCTTGAATTCCTGAAATTTACTATCTATTTCTTGGTACAAAACCAACAGGCTATAGAACATCAGCAAGAGGAATGTGCAGCTATTCTTCTAGAAAATCGTGCTGATCCAAATTTTCAGGACTGCAGGGGCATAACTCCTCTCCACTATGCTGTCTTTTGTAAGAACACATCAATTGCAGAAAAACTGCTTTCACTTAATGCAAATATTGATGTCCAAAGCAAGCATCAACCACCTTTATTTCCAAAATATTTGAAGCATATTTGTTTGAACAGTGAGTTACGTCAACAAATGTTGATTATAAGCAGTGTTTTCTTGATTAGAATAATAGCAAATGTTGAAACTACTACTACTAATGATTCTTATTCTCCTTCTCCTCCTCCTTCTCCTCCTCCTCCTCCTCCTCCTCCTCTTTCTCCTTTTTGTTCTTTAAATAGCTCATGGGTATATTTAGTTTGCCTCTATACATTGAGTCAACGTTTGAAATTCAGGAGACTCATGCAGAAATCTGGATTTCAAGTTTCTCTTAAAGAACAAAATATACCTGGGCATGATGGCACATGGCTGTAATTTCAGTGACTGGGGAGGCTGAGACAGGAGGATCACAAGTTCAAGGCCAGCCTCACCAACTTAGAGATGCTCTATCTCAAAAAAGACAAAATACAAAAAAATAAAAAAACTTGGGATGTAGCTCAGTGGTAAAGTGCTCCTGGGTTCAATCCCCAGCACCAAAAAGAAAAAGATTCAAATGCAGTCTTCCTTGAGCCCCCGTTAACTGTGTGGTGTGATCTGGAGAGAGTGCCCTCTTCATGCCAGGCATGCATGTTCTCCAGTTTGCTGCTGGCAAGCTGCAGCATTCACTCAGATCCCCTACTTTGCTTCTATGAGGAGTTTTATAATACATTTCGATTAAGATTTCATTATTTCAAAGAAGTTTCTATTAACTTATGAAAGAATATGGCCTATGGGCTGAGGTGGTGCCTCAGTGGTAGAGCACTTGCCCGGCACGTGTGAGGCACTGGATTCGATCCTCAGCACCACATAAAAATAAAGAAATAAAGATATTGTGTCCATCTACAACTAAATAAATAAATAAATAAATAAACAAGAATATGGCCTATGTAATGTGTCAGTATCTTTGAAATGGTATTGAATTTTAGAATTTAGAAACTGGCATTTTAAAAACCTTTTTTTTTTATGTATACCATAAAAACCATATTCCCATTAGAATTTCCATAAGCCTGATTAAGTTTTTTATTGTTAGAGGTAAGTAGGTTATGCAGATTGCAAGCAATATTGTATCTTTCTCTTCAGCCTTGCCCCTTAAAAATGCAAATGTTTTAGTGCCTTTCATGATGCTAAAATATCCATGAAAGTTAGTATTTTGTTGATGCGCAAAATTTCTGAATTATATTTTGACTAAAATTATAAATAACTTTTAGTAGCAATTAAAAGTTATCCAGAGTAAAAAAGAATTTTCAAAGTAGATGTACATTATATTCCTAGGATTATCATTACAAGTGAGAATATATTTTTTATTGAGCTTCCTAACATGTAAGGTAATTATCTTTCACCTTATAATAGGAGAAAACACAGGGACCAATTGGGAATAAGCAAAGTTCATTTGAAGAGTCTTTCTTTTAATTCAGAGCCCATTTCCTTAGTGACCCATGTGGAACAGGAGTGACTGACCTTGTTTTCTGGAATCCTGACACCAACGAGAAGAATCCAGAGGGTTTCTGTAGCATGGAGGGCTCTCCCATGTTATTGGAAAGCTCTCAGAGCTGTCTCCTCCTGATGCTCTGATTCTCCAAATGCCTATGTCTACTATGAAAAAGAATTGCCAAATAGGTGTTAGCAATGGTAAATAGATTTCTTTAATACTGGACACACAATGCACAGTTTTGAATCAAGGAATCTTTCTGATGAGGTTTGGTATTTCTTGGAAAGTAGTTATTTTTTGGAATATAGATTGATAAATCCTGCTCTAGAGATGAAAATAGCTCATTAATTCAATAAAAAAAAATCCTTTACTACTATGTTTTGGGGTTCTGGTCTTATTCAGATAAAAGATATAGTCCCTGTCCTCAGTCAGCTCTTGGTTTAGGTGGGGCAGGGGTCTCAGCTCCAAGACACTGCACTGAAGGCTGTGACAGAGGCCAAGATTCCTGGGAGCAGTAGACGTTTGCAGCAAGTTTGGGAGAGGACAGGGTTCATGTGGTGATTGTAGGCACAGGAGGGCATTTCAAGGTGAAGGAGCAGCCCATGTGGAAGCACAGTGAGGCGAGAAGGAAGAGGCTACTCTTCATTTACTTCATATGTCTGTGTTCATATGGTCTTTTTTTTTTTTTTAATTTTCTTTAGTTGTCAATGGACTTTATTTGTTTATATGCTGTGCTGAGAATCGAACCCAGTGCCTCACACATGCTAGGCAAGCGCTTTACCACTGAGCCACAATCCCAGCCCCTTCATATGGTCTTTTTTTTAAAAAAAATATTTATTTTTTAATTGTAGGTGGACAGAATATTTTTATTTTATTTTTTTGTGGTGCTGAGGATCAAACCCAGTGCCTCCGCGCTAGCACGCTACCACTGCGCCATAACCCTAGCCCTCATATGGTCTTTTATAAGACTTTCAGTTCAGTTGAAAAGTAGTGATTTTTTAAAAATAGGTTTCTTAAAATACTTTATTTTTATTTATTATTTTTATGTGGTGCTGAGGATGGAACCCAGTGCCTCACCTGTGCTAGGCGAGCACTCTACCGCTGAGCCACAATCCCAGCCCAAGCAATTTTTCTTATACTGTTTTCCAGTAAGAGGAGACACCACTTTTATTTGCTCTAAAGGAAAACAAACGGCAGATAGTAGAATTTTTAATTCAGAAGAAAGTAAATATACATGTAATTGATAAAGAAGGAAGGTATAGTAGTTTATTCTTTTTAAAAAAAATCCTTAATGGTGTAGTCACAATCACTCAAGTAAAAAATATTAAATTGATGGTAAGGTGAACATTAACTTGTAATTTCTGGGATAGAGTGAAAAATATAAACACTCAACTTTTAGGTAGAAATGCAATGATTCAGACTGAGCAATACAAGTAAACGTATGTAGTGTGATTCATGTACTTATAATTTTTTTTTAAAATATTTATTTTTTAGTTGTAGGTGGACAGAATATCTTTATTTTATTTTTATGTGGGTCTGAGGATCAAACCCAGTGACTCACGCATGCTAGGCGAGCACGCTACCACTGCGCCATAACCCCAGCCCCCATGTACTTATAATTATTGACTGATGTTTGTTATCTTATTTTGTTGGTCACATGATCTTATGTTAGCTAATAGAGTTTCGTAGTAGTTTTATAATTTATGGACTTATACTTTACTTTTTAATTCAAATTTTCTGTTGTATTTTTAACTTCTGCTCCTTGTATAATTTTTCTTTAAAAATGCTATGTGGAAGGGCTGGGATTGTGGCTCAGCGGTAGAGCGCTTGCCTCGCACGCGTGAGGCCCTGGGTTCGATCCTCAGCACCACATACAGAGCAATAAAATAAAGACATTGTGTCCATCTACAAAAAAAAAAAAATTTAAAAAAAATGCTATATGGAGGGGGCTGGGGTTGTGGCTCAGTTGTAGAGCACTTGCCTAGCATGTGTGAGGCCCTGGGTTCGATCTTCAGCACCACATAAAAAGATAAATAAAATAAAAATATTGTGTTATTCTACAACTAAAACAATGCTATATGGAATATGAGTCAGCATTTTGTCATTTGAATGACTCTAGGTTTCAAATTTCTTTCTTTGTACTGATGTTAGTTTATCCCTAAGTGAGTATTGATTGTTATTGTCAGATGTTATTTCCTAATGTATTTTGATGATTTTACTTTTAATTGGCATGGGAAGGGGGAAGAAAGATAGCTTTAATGGAATAAATGTTTCTTTTAATGAAGATAAGATTGGTGGGTGATACAGAGAAAGAGATTGGCCTTAGATTCCACATACCTGGGTTGCATTCTGAGCCTTCAGTCACCTTGGAAACAATACTTACCACTAAATGTGTTTGCTGATATGAAAAAGAGGATAATAGCTGCTTTTAGGGTGGCTGTAAGATTATACACATAGCTGTAGTTCAGCGCCTAGCAAATGCTTATCAGTGTCCTTAACTGAAATGATAATGATTAGCACCAGCATTATTATTATTGTTTTAAACCTACAGATAGCTTTTACTTGCTTGACCTTTAGCTGACTGTGAGTTACAGTATATTACATCAGACTAGGGAAGACGTGGAGCATTCTTCATTGAAATCTTCCCCTACTGTGGATAAGTGACCTCATTGTGGTTCTTGTTATCAGAGGATTTTAAGTTTTTTAATTCTCCCCTTACCCCCCTTTTTTTTGTTTGTTAATTATCTCTCCTTTTAGACTGGAGATGATTTGCAAAGATGGACACTTGATCTCCTAAGATGCTTATATCTGTTAGTATATGTTTAAAAGCTTTTAAAATGGTAAAGTATATCAAATTAACTGTTTAAATAACTTAAGTATCTAAAGGTGAAGTTATCTCTCTGTTATTTTAGAATAGCCCTCATGCTTGCTGTGAGATACAAATAAAAATATATAGTTGCTGGGCTCGGTGGCGCACGCCTGTAATTCCAGCACTTTGGGGGGTTGAGACAAGAGAATCACGAGTTCAAAGCCAGCCTCAGCAGCAGCAAGGGGCTAAGCAACTCAATGAGACCCTGTCTCTACATAAAACACAAAATAGGACTGGGGATGTGGCTCAGTGGTCAAGTGCCCCTGAGTTCAATCCCTGATACC
>PVHX01022538.1:0-27511 GCA_004024805.1 Geosciurus inauris | reverse complement strand
GTTGCCCAGCCTGCCCCGCCCCTCCTGGGGCCATCCCCACCAGGAGGGACAGCGCTCTATGCCCTTCGGCAGGGACACACACTCCTCTGCCTGCTCTGCTCTCAGCTCTGTGGCTTCGTTGTGTAGAACCATCAAGACAGTGGTGTGTTTGGAGCTGTCCCCGTGTGTCGGGGGTCAGATCTTTCGACCAGCGGGAAAGAGGAATCCCCGGGCGCCCCCAACAAGGTTGAGCCGAGAAAGGTAAAGTCATCTGTGGAAACCACCACGCGCCGGAGAGTTCTGTCTCAAGCAGGAGCTGTTTATTTAGGGGAGGTCACAAGTGTATACAGGGGCAGGGATCCAATAGTGTTCCGTTTTCGAGCCACGAATGCGGAAGCGGGTTGTCCGCGCGTAGCAGTATAGAAGCCTTTAGGTTGGGGATCATGCCTTGTCCACGAGCACGGAAACAGAGGCCGGCCAATAGGCACGAGGTGACGTGGCTCTCTCGGGGTGGGAGGCTTTGCCCCGGGCCGCTTGCTCGGCGTCATTTTGTGGTATGCCCCCACACCTGTGGACACCCAGCAGCCCAGCGAAGCAGCAAGATGGGGAACTGGACTTTAAGTCTTACTTATCTTTAATTAATTTTAAACACTCTGTTCAGATATTGGAAACGTCTTGGTATGCTGAGAACAAATTGGTTATATGGATCCACTTTTTCAAATGTAAATTTTATGAAATCTAAAATAAGGATCAAGTTTTTCCACACAATTATAACACCCTCTGAATTCAGTTGTGTTCTAAGTATAAAATACACACTAGGGTTTGAAAACTGTATGTTTAGTGTTTGTAATTGTGATGGTGGTGGTGATGGTGATGATGATGGTGTTGGGTGGTGATGATGATGGTGATGGTGGCGATGATGGTGGTGATGATGATTGTGATGGTGGTGATGGCAGTGGTGTTGGTGGTTATGGTAGTGATGATGGTGTTGGGTGCTGGTGATGGTAGTGATGGTGATGATGGTTGTGATGGTAATCATAGTAGTGGTGGTGGTGCTGGTATTGGGTGATGATGATGGTGATGGTGGTGATGGTGATAGTGGTGATGATGATGGTGATGATGGTGATGGTGATGATGGTGGTGATGGTATTGGGTGATGATGATGGTGTTGGGTGGTGATGATGATGGTGATGGTGGTGATGGTGGTTGTGATGGTGATGATGGTAGTAGTGATGGCGATTGTTAGGATGGTGGTGGTAAAATATCTCACTACAACATATTGTACACTGACTGTGTTAAAAGACATTATGGATATAATGGGTGAAATTTTAAATGTTATTAAAGTTATTTTTATCTGATTCTGTGCTTTTTAGTGTAACTGCTAGAAAACTTAACACTGGGGCTCACACTTCCCATCTGTTGGACATGGCAGGGCTATGCACCTACACAGGAATCAAGACAAAGTGCAACCTCTCCTCATTGCAGTACTCTCTGAAGCGAGTAAGGAGCGTGTCACCACTGAGATAAACGTGAGGCACGCGGTTCCTTTGTCCGGGACTCTCGCGGCTGCCCTGCTCTGAGCAGGTTTTACGGCATAGCTGAGGAACTGCAGCTCGGGAGGGGAAGAGCCTTCCCCAGTCACCCGACCTCTGGGCAGCAGCAGCTCTTCCAACCTCTCTCTCGTCCCACCAGTGATGGACTCAAGGTCGTCTGGCAGACAGGGAGCCAAGTGCAGATTGATTCTGGCTAAGACCCAAAGCCTTCATTGAAGGTAAAAGCTGCTTCCAGACTTGGCCACGGAGCTTGTGTTATAAGCCAAGACCATGAAGAGCTCCCTGGTGGCTGCAGGTGACTGACAGCCCTCTGAGGACTAGAGCATGTGCCACAAGCCTGCTCCCATTAGTCACTGCCTCCTGCCGGGGCCCTGGCACAGAGCAGCAGATGCAGGCAGAAGTGGGGTTCAGGCCTTGCTTCCTGGCTCACCAGCTCTGCCTGTTGAGTCGTGGCTGCTTTGCCCACACATGGGTGCCTCTGACAGGCTCATTTAGGTAAGGCCTTTTTTTTTTTTGGTACCGGGGATTGAACTCAGGGGCACTCGACCCCTGAGCCACATCCCCAGCCCTATTTTGTGTTTTATGTAGAGACAGGGTCTCACTGAGTTGCTTAGTGCCTCGCCATTGCTGAGGCTGGCTTTGAACTCGCGATTCTCCTGTCTCAGCCTCCCAAAGTGCTGGGATTAGAGGCTTGTGCCACCGCGCCCGGCTTAGGTAAGGCCTTTTGATCACGGGAACAGGACTGCACGTAGCAGAACCTGACAGAGTCCACTATGACTCCTTCACAAAATGGCTCTGAAGTCTGGGAAGCGTTGTGTACTCTGGGTTGTTGTTATGGTGACATGTGCATGATGCCAGCGAGGCAGGTGAGGAGCTATTGCAAACCATTCATCCCATGGACGAATTGAAGGAGTAAACTGCAGGGAACAGGTCTCAGGAGACTAGCTTGAGTTCTAGTGAAGACAGTTGAGGTCAGTGCATTGCTATGCTCCAAGCTCAGGACCTGTGGCGACGCTAACCGTCTCTTTACTTGTAGTTAAAATAATGATGATGGTGTTTTGGGGATGTGATGGCAGCAGTGGTGGTGGTGGTGATGATGGTGGTGATGGTGGTGGTGATGGTGATGGTGGTGGTGGTGGTGATGGTGGTGATGGTGGTGGTGGTGGTGATGGTGGTGATGGTGGTGGTGATGGTGGTGGTGGTGATGATGGTGGTGGTGGTGGTGATGGTAGTGGTGGTGGTGACGATGGTGATGGCTGTCCCATTCTCAAACCTAGTACATAGTTGGCCCTCTAGTACACAGTGTCCTGGCCTGGCTCTCAGAAGCCAACCTCCTGGTGAGCACTTGTAAATACTGAATGAAGTTTATGCAGGGTAAATACCCACAGACAAAGGTTCTACCTACTTTGCCATCTGATCTCTTTCCCCTGGGAGCTCTGTAGCCTCCTAGCATCCCAGACCCATAAGCCAACATGATCCTTTGGGTGGAACCTGGATACCACTAGGCAGAAAAGGGCTTTCACCTCTCCTCTTCTAGACTCTATGCTTCTATTAATGCTGCTTCATATGGATCAACCTTTGTAATCAAGACTCCATAGGCTGGAAGAAAGAGAAGGCCTATCAGAGACACTTAAGAGGCAAATGTGTGGGAAGGAATCAGCTACTTAATAAAAACCCAGGGCATCATGGACTGTGGCAAGCCAGGTGTGGTGGTGCACGCCTGTGATCCCAGCACTTTGGGAGGCTGAGACAGGAGGATCATGAGTTCAAAGCCAGCCTCAGCAGGCGTGGTGCTAAGCAACTCAGTGAGACCCTGTCTCTAAATAAAACACAAAATAGGGCTGGGGATGTGGCTCAGTGGCCGAGTGCCCCTGAGTTCAATCCCTGATGCCAAAAAAAAAAAAAAAAAAAAAAGAAAGAAAAATGAAGGACTGTGGGGCTTTGCCAGAGACCCAGTGGAGTCTGTTTAAAGCCATCTAAGTGGGCGTGTCCAGCTACTGGTCCTGGGCCCATGCTCACCAGGAGGGGCGATTCTGACTTGAGCATCCTCCATCCCACGAGGTCATCTGATTCGCTCAGCTGTGACCACAAGGCTGGCCCCTGAACTCCATCCCCGTGGCAGAAGGAGGCAATTTTCTGAGGAGTCTCCAAGGCTAAATGGGGTGGCTCCGAAAGGCCTACTTTCTAGGGATGACGTCACACGTCCAATAGGTGCCAGGACAGCTCCCGGAGCCACCAGAGTGAACCCTGGCCTCACCAACGAGGCAGGGTCCTGAGGCCCTGGGTGCACAGGGCCTTCCCCCTCCCACTTGCTGGTTGTGAGGTGTGAACGCCAGCCAGATGGAGCCTCCAAAGTCCCGGCACCTCTGAACCCCAGGCTCCTCCTCACACATGGGGCCAGGCCATCCTAGAGTCACAGTCCCATTCTGGATCCTCAGAAGAACTGTCCTTCGACACAATCAGCCTCAGAGCTGCAGCACCCTGTTCCAGGCTTGTGCCCAGGAGTCCTGGGAGCAGAGGTGGACAGTGACTGGCTTGCTGGTGAAATTACATGCAAGGTGGTAGCCAGGGGTAAGGGAGGCTCCTCCTGAGGTGGTCTCCCTGGATTCCTCCAACTTGGGCTTGCCTGACTCCCCAACACAACTATGGGCATCAAGAAAGGAAAATCTGTGGCGCCTGCTGAGTTCTGGGGACAGTCTCCTGTCCACAGGCTTATCTCTGTAGGGCAGGGACCGGGCCAACCGTCATGCCCCAGAGCCACATACTGAATGGTTGCTTGGGGTTAGGTCCCTCTGCCTGCGCATCCTTGAGACCAGGGGTTTCTTTTATTTTCTTTGAGGTACTGGGGATTGAACCCAGGGATGCTCTACCACTGAGCTACATCCCGAGCCAAAGTTTTTATTTTGAGACAGAGTCTTGCCAAGTTGTCCAGGCTGATCTCAAACCTGTGATCTTCCAGCTTCAGCCTCGAGTAGCTGGGATCACAAAGCGCAGCCACTGTGCCCAGCCCGGAGTTTCTTTATCTCACAAATGTGAAGCCGAGAGCAGAGAACCACTAAGCTGTTTGGAGGAAAGGTAGCTCCCTCCCTCAGATGACAGCTGAGTCAATCTGTTTATAGTATTCCCTACAGAGAGGATGTGCCCGTTACATATGCTCTCACTATAGCACTAGAGTCCTACAAGCTTCCCTCTTTAAGGCTTGTACTTGGAGTGTGTTCCACTTTGACCCCTAGATCACTTTCTACCACCTTTGAGAAAAGCTGGATTTCCGATCTGAATTGGAATAGAACAAAATACTCACATTACAGCTGAGAAGACCCAAAAGGAAGTGTTGCCACACAGTTGTGCAAGCTAAGGCTTGCATATGGGAGCCCAGCGAAGGGGCAGCAGGGCTCAGCTCCGTCTGGCTCCTCTTGTGTACTGGTACCATTACCCTTTTTGTGACCCTTTTTTTTTTACTGTCAAGGATTGAACTCAGCTGGGCGCGGTGGCACACGCTTGTAATCCCAGCACTTAGGGAGGCTGAGACAGGAGGATCGCGAGTTCAAAGCCAGCCTCAGCAATGGCGAGGCGCTAAGCAACTCAGTGAGACCCTGTCTCTACATAAAACACAAAATAGGGCTGGGGATGTGGCTCAGGGGTCGAGTGCCCCTGAGTTCAATCCGTGGTACCAAAAAAAAGGAAAAAGGAATTGAACCCAGGCATGCCTAACCACTGAGCCACATCCCCCACCCTTTTTAAAATTATTTTTTGAGACAAGATTTCACTAAGGTGTTGAGGCTGGCTTTGAACTTGCAGTCTTCCTGCTTCAGTTTCCTGAGCCATTGTGATTATTGGCACATGCCACCAAGCCCAGCCCCTTTCCTATTAGAGGTGTCTTGTGCCCTGCTGGAGGTTGTCTGGTCCAAGGCACTTCACATTTTCTTGTCTACAACACACAATAAAAAATGCAACACACTGAGATGAAGAAACTTCACATTAAACTCATGTACCTGCCACTTGGACACCAATATTAATGTTTTAAAATTGTTTCCATCACCTATTTGTTTATTCACCTGTCAGTCTTATTTGACACTTTTTTTTTGGTACCGCGGATTGAACTCAGGGGCACTCGACCACTGAGCCACACCCCCAGCCCTATTTTGTGTTTTATGTAGAGACAGGGTCTCACTGAGTTGCTTAGCGCCTCGCCATTGCTGAGGCTGGCTTTGAACTCGCGATCCTCCGGCCTCAGCCTCCCAGAGGGCTGGGGTCACAGGCTGCGCCACCGCGCCGGGCCTGTAATTTGACCTTTGTGCCAACCTCCGCACGGCGGGGTGCACACCCTAACGCACGCCCGAGTCTGGACACCCATGCACCTGGGTGCCGCACCTGCACCTCCCCGCAGGGGCTCACGCATCCAACAGGCTCGTTGGAAGAAAGCAGCCTCGCAGCGCGGGCTCGCTTCTCTACGCCGGGTTCTGGCTCTGCTGGATCCCGGGCCGGGGACGCAGCCCAGAGCCGCACCCGCCCGGCCCCGCTCGGGGCGCGCCGACGCCTGCTTGTCAGATGGCGGGAGCTGGGCGCTGTCCCTCCTTCCCGCACACCAGCTCCGCCCGGGTACCCAGCGCTGCTCCCGCGCTTCCCCGCGCAGCAGTGCGCACGCGCCGGCCGCGTAACTTTGCCCCTCGCGCTCGGTCCGATGGTACGACCTGGGTGGGGTCAATAGGCGCATGCGCAGTTGGCTCCAAGGCTGCCGTGCGCGCGCCGGCCGCGTCCGCTTCCCCCGCGCCCTCCGCAGGATGGTACGGCCCGGGCGGGGCCTCTCGCAAACCGCGCGAAACCCGCTCGGAGCCGGCGCGGACCCCGCTTCCCGCCATGGCGCAGTGTCGCGTCACCGACTTTTTCGCGCGCCGCCGCCCGGGTCCCGCCGCGCGGAGGGCCAAGTCGGCCTGCCGCACCCCGAGCCCCGCCGCGGGCCCCGCGCTCGCCCCGGGCAGCAGCCGCAAGCGCGCCCGCCCTCCCGCCGCGCCCGGGGGCAGCCGGCCCGGGCCGCCCGCGCGCAGGAGGCTGCGGCTGCAGGACGCGGTACGCGGACGGGACGGCGGGGCGGCGACGGTGCTGGGGCCTGGGGACCCGGCGGCAGCGGGGCCGAGAGGGAGCCCGCCGCAGGGGTCGGCGGGGCCGGGCTCCGTGGTCCCCGCGGACCCGCCGACTGCTTGGGGAAGCGCAGGAGCCCCGCCCGCCCTCGCGGGTGCGCTGGGTTGACAGCCCGGCCCGAACTGCCAGGAGGGCGCTGCCAGTTCTGGGGGCCTCGGGGCCGTCATCTCACCTGTGGTCTCCTTCCCGCAGGATCCCTGTCCCGGTTCCCCACCTGCCGCTGTCCCCTTGGCCCGCTCTTCCCTGGGCAGGAAGGTTAAGAACACTGCTACCCCAGCAGGGCTGCTGCCCCATCTGGCCGCCCCCGAGGACAAGGTGAGGAGGCCGTGAGGCCGGCCCAGCAGTGTGTGAGGGGCTGGGGTGACTGGCGGGCTCACCCACCCTGTGCCCACAGGCCCTCTCCAAGGACACCGTCTCTGAGCTCCAGTCATGTCTGCGGCGGGCACGGGCCCTGGGGGCACGCGCGCAGGCACTGAGGGCCAGCGCTCGGAAGGCAGCTGAGGAACCTAGCGCATCGGAGGCCGAGGGACCCGCAGAGCAGCTATGGTGAGTGTGGTCAGGCGTCCTGGAGGACACAGGCAGCGGCGGGCACAGCAGGGGCCAGAGCAGGTGGAGGGCATGGAGCAGACGGCCCAGGCCACGCTGCTCACTAGCTGCATGCTGGGTGCTGGTCATTCTTGCCTCACTGGGTCCTGAACACCCACAGTTCACCCCTGTGACATCCTGTCACGGTCTCCCCCAAGCCCTATGGTTGCCTAGGGCAGTGAGGCGGAGCTGGTGTGTGGAGCAGCCTTGTCAGTGTGCCCCCCAAGGCTGCTCCTCAGGCAGGCGGCAGGCAGGCTTGCAAGGGCTTTGTACGGGTAGGTGCCTGCTGCGGGGCTTGTGGCTGGGCGCTGAGGGACGTGGTCTGGCCTCCTGACAGTGGCGAGGAGGTACCTGCCTACCAGCGGTTCCATGCCCTGGCCCATCCTGGGCCCCCGGGCCTCGTGCTGCCCTACAAGTACCAGGTGCTGGCCGAGATGTTCCGCAGCATGGACACCATCGTGGGCATGCTCCACAACCGCTCCGAGACTGTGACCTTTGCCAAGGTCAAGCAGGCTGTCCAGGACATGATGCGCAGGTGAGCAGGCTGAGGGGCAGGCTTGGTCCACCCTAAGCCTGAAGCCTGGTTCCTTCTGACCCCGCCCCTCCTGCTGTAGGCGCTTTGAGGAGCACAACGTGGGCCAGATCAAAACTGTGTATCCTGAGTCTTACCGCTTCCGCCAGGAGCGCAACATCCCCACCTTCCAGGATGGCACGAAGAGGTCCAGTTACCAGCTCACCATCGAACCCTTGCTGGACCCGGGTGAGTGCCAGTGGCTGGATCTGCTCCCCTGGCCTTGGCTCCCGCTGTAGCCCTGCATGCTCTGAGGGGGGGTTGTGGCATCCCTGTGGGGCTGGGCTGGCCTGGGGCTCAGGCCTCGACTGTCCCCACAGAGGCTGGCGGTGCCCCCCAGCTCACGGCCTCGCGCCTCCTGCAGCGGCGGCAGGTCTTCAGCCAAAATCTGGTGGAGCGAGTCAAGGAGCACCACCGGGTGAGCAGTAGTGCCCTGAACCCTGGGCCTCCTTGTGCAGCCATCAGCACCTTGATTGGGCTGTGTGGCTGCCCCACGGGAGTGTGGAATTCTGGAGTTTCCCTTGACCCTTGCCATGGCTGTCCCAGGTGGGGAAGAGCCACCCCTACACTCAATGATGTCCAGTTATACAGTGGGCCAGAGCTGCTCAGGGCTGACCCGAACCCCAGGAGGCTCTCAGTGGGTCAGTGAGTCCTTGTGTGTAAAACTGCACGTGTCCTCTTGCCTGGCTCGGTACCTGGGCATACAGAGGTTAGGTGACTTCCCCAAGGCTGCCCAGCTGCGAGTCAGGCAGCTCAGCACCAGCCTTCTCTCACAGGCTTTTTTGGCCTCCTTGAGCCCTCCAATGGCTGTGCCCGAGGACCGACTGACACGCTGGCACCCACGCTTCAATGTGGATGGTGTTCCTGACATTGAGCCAGCTGAGTTGCCCCAGCCACCTAGCACAGAGAAGCTCACGACCGCCCAGGAAGTGCTGGCCCGGGCTCGCAGCCTGATGTCACCCAGGGTGAGGCTGCTGACCTGGCTCCTGTATCCTGGGGAGTGAGGTCTAGCTGGGTTGCCTGTCTGGGTCCTGAGGCTTCACCTGGCGCATCCTTGCCGAGGGGCAGAGAAATGGCAGGATGTGCCCTAGTTCACCAGCTACAGCCTTGTGCCCACTCTCCCAGGAACTGTCCCTGGGTGGGCTTAGGCCTGGAGAGACACGGGGGTCTTGGGTTAGGGCTTCCTTGCTTCCTGTGACCTCTCCTCTGACCCCCCCACCCTGCAGATGGAGAAGGCCTTGAGTGACATGGCCCTGCGTTCAGCCAAGCCCAGCAGCCCTGGGCCCCCCAGCCCTGCGCTGCCAGCCACCCCACCGGCTACCCCACCAGCCAGCCCTCCTAGTGCTCTGAAGGGTGTATCCCAGGCCCTCCTGGAGCGAGTGAGTCCTTGGAGATGGGCAGGGGGTGGGGGCTCATGGTGACCTGCTATACTGATCTGCCTCCCTCACTGGCCATAGATCCGGGCCAAGGAGGCCCAGAAGCAGTTGGCGCAGATGACACGGTGCCCGGAGCAGGAGCTGCGCCTACAGCGGCTAGAGCGGCTGCCGGAGCTGGCCCGAGTGCTGCGTGCCGTCTTCGTGTCTGAGCGCAAGCCAGCACTCACCCTGGAGGTGGCCTGCGCCAGGATGGCTGGCGGCTGCCGTGCTGCCCTGAGCCCAGGTAGGCGCAGGCCGGGGTGGACAAGGGCTGCCTTCTACCACGCACTTGCCCCACTGGCCAGGTGTGCGCTGGGCGCTGTACTCCTCCAGGTTACCTGAGCCCACCTGGCTCCTGCAGCCTTTTGCTTTTTGGGTGCAGGGGACAGCGCAGGGGTTCAGGCGTGCAGGGCAGGTGCTCCCTCGCCTCCCCCTGTGTCCCTGCATGCTCTGAGGAAGGGTGGAGGCAGGTTCCGCTCAGCCTCACCCTCACAAACCTGCCCGGTCCCTGCTGTCCTCACAGCAACCCTAACTTCTAGCCCAGGGTCCTGTGTGAGCATCCACTCTGTCCTAGGCTTCTTGTCACCAGGCCTCGAGCACATGGGGTGCTGGTGCCCCGCTGCAGAGTACCGCCTGCCTCAGGGCCTCACAGTTTGGGGCAGATTCCCAAGCACTTGGGCCTTAGCCAAAGGGCCCCGGCCTGTTGTTTTCTGTGCTTGTTGAGGGCACAGCCCAGGGACCTCAGGTCTGGGCCTCTGCTTGGAACCAGTGTGCACAAGGTATATAGGGTTTCTCTAAAAAAGTACTTACAGAAGCTAAAAGTAGCTACAGAAGGGTTGCCGGCCCTGCTAAAGATCTGCGGATAGCCGTGGGGGTGGTGGGGGTCCGGCTGGCTCATACACCCACCTCTGCAGGGGAGATGGAGCAGCACCTGCTGCTCCTGGCGGAGTTGCTGCCAGACTGGCTCAGCCTGCACCGTATCCGAGCGGACACCTACATCAAGCTGGACAAAGCCATGGACCTGACCAGCATTGCAGCACGGCTGGCCCGCCAGGCTCGTGCTGAGGGGCTGTGAGCCAGACAGCCAGGCCTCCTGTGCCTGCTATGCTCCACTGATGGGATGCGCTCTGGATCTGTCTCCCCGCCCACTGTAGGCTGGACACGGGTCATGGGATGTGTGGTGTGGGGCCTTTGGCCACGTGGAGTGGGTCTGCTCCAGGGGTCTCATGGCTGTTGGGGTAGGGAAGCAGCTGGCCTTTGTTGCCACCCAGAGTGTGACCATGTAGCTGGGAGGAAAGTGTTCCCCCAGATGTCCACCCTAGCCTGCTAAGCTGTGACCTTAGCACAGGGGACACTGGCCACGAAGGCTTGCTAGGTGTCCCTCCTTGCTGCTGCAGGGCGCTCTGGTCCTCCTTAAAGCCGGGACCAAGGCCCACGTGTGCCACAGGCCAGCCTGGAGCACACCCTGCCTTCTTTGAGAGCCTCTTCTGCAAAAGAAATCTTACGTACACAGACAAGGGTCTGAGGATCGTGAAGTCAGACTTCTGCTTGAAGAATGAGGAGAAATTTGATTTTCTAGATTTTGAGCTAAAATACCTTGTAAAATGAAACTTCACTTTTTTCTTTTAGAAAAGCATCTCAGCAGGAAGATCTTTCTTGCTTGCTTTGAGGTTAACTGCCAGACATCTGCGGCCTGCAGTTGGCTTTCTGTCATGTAAGATTTGAATAAAAGTTTGTTGCCAAGAGGGCTTCCTTTCTGAGTGGACCCTGTTCCTCACATGACAGTGCCAGCCAACGGGGGTGACAGGTTCCACCTGAGGGTGGCCCAAGGGAGTCTAACTGCCACAGGTCATCTGGGTAACAGGAAAACATCATTGACAAATTATGGATCAGGTGGGGATCTGGTCCAGTGTCACCACAGGGCTCTAGAACAACCATGTTTGAGGACATGGAGGTCCTGGGGAAGTTGGGGCGAGCGTGGATCCTTCCCAGGCCTCCGGACACCTCAGCTTTGATATGTTGAACTCCAGGACTGGCAGCTAGGCTACGCAGAGAACTACATGAGCCTCATCTTGTTACAGTAGCAGTGGAGACGGGCAGGTGGCAGCCATCTCCTGTAGCTGTTGACTTCCAGTGCACAGCTGTCCCTCCTGCCAAGCTTCATCTGCAGAGACCCAGAGTGCTAAGCACTGCCCCAGGCTTCCCCCAGCCCAGGTGACAGGACACTGGGACGGTGGTGTAGCAAAGCTGTTTATTGATCAACTCAGTGGCTTGATTGTGGCTGTGCTGGGCACTTCTAGAACCTGCAGGAAGGGCCCCAGGTCACTCAGCCAAGGAAAAGATAAAACATTCCACAAGGACAGCCATTGGCCCCTAGTGGCTTGTGGAGGTCACTTAAGGCACCCAGGGTAGAATCACTGTCTTGTCCAGCTAAAGATGCCAGGTAGGTGATGGGCAGCCATCCTGGTCAACGGGTCACTCATACTGCAGGAGAGAGAAGAAGGGCACAGCTCCCAGCTTCTCCCTACCTTTCAGCGAGGTCAGTTCCACCAGGCTCACACACTCCAGCACCTCGGCCCGAAGCTGGCCCAGCAGCTCACAGGCTGCGCGCATGGTTCCTGGGGATGGGGTGGATGTGGTGTGGAGTGAGGCCCCCAGCTCTTACCTGGCTGGCCCCAGGGGACACAGGGAGGAAGTGCTTGCCACAGCTCCAAAGCCCCCTCTGGCCCCAGTAAGCTGTGAAGGCTGAGGCACCACCCGCTCTGTGCCACGTCAGTGGGTAGGTGCTTGCCTTCCAACCACACCCAGCAGCTCTTACCACCAGTGGCCAGCAGGTCGTCCACAATGACCACTTTATGCCCGGGCTCCAGGGCATCCTTCTGAATCTCCAGCTCAGCCTGTGGACAGGAAGCGGGCAGTGACTGCAGAGCTGGGAGCCGCTCCTCCGTTACCCTGAGGGGAGCTCAGGGACTGCCCCGCCCCTCCAGTCACCGCAGCCTGCCCACCTGCCCATACTCCAGCGTGTAGGAGGCACACACTGTGGGACCCGGCAGCTTCCCACGCTTCCGGACGAGCACAAAGCCCAGGCCCAGCTCCTGGGCCAGAGAGGGACCGAACAGGAAGCCTCTGGAGTCCAGGCCTGTCAGGGGAGAAGGGTGTCAGGCAGCAGCCATGAGGCACAGCAGCTTGGGGTCCCCATAGGCCAGAGCTGGAGGGGGCAAGCCAGTGACAAGGGGCACCTGGTCTTGTCAGCCCAGCCTAGAAGGCCAATGATACCCATCCCAGGGCCTAGTTGATCCTACAGGCCAAGAACTGTGTTGCCTGGCGAGGTCACCGGCCTCTGCACAGCTCACAGACTGCCTACCACTCCCCAGGGCGGTGCCTGCTCTGCACTCCTGTCCACAGCAGCAGGCAGCTAGAGGGATGGGGCAGGGTGGGGCGCTCACCCCTTGGGAGGATCTTGTCACCGGAGCACCCTGCCCCCCCCAGCTCCCTCATTGAGGCTCTCCTGGTAACCCCTGGTGGGCACTGAGCTATCCAGGGCCACCTCTGAAGCCCCAGGGCTGGGTCCTGGGTCTGGAACACAGCAGGCACTCAACACAAGCTTGTGCAGGGGCAACGAGCAGAGGGAGGGTGGCTCCGTTGGTGGGAAGTCCCTGGGCGACATGGCCGGCACGTGGCAAGGCTCTAGGGGAGGAAGCACCACCCTACCCCTCCTGCCCAAACCCAGAGCGGGAGGTGGGAGGCCTCCAGGTGGTACTGCCAGCCCAGGAGCAGCCACGCCTGAGGGTTAAGGCCGTAGGGCCTGGGCAGCCCCATCGCGGGCTGCCAGGCAGGGCTTCCGGTGGCCGGAAGCAGGTCTGGGCTTCCGACCTTCGGTGGTGATCCCAAACTGGCGCCCTCCTCCTGGTGGTTCTCTGAAAAAATGCCCAAAGCCGTCCCCCAACCTCATGTGTGGACCCCACACAGCCCTGCCACCGGGGTGCCTGGCCACCCAGCAGGCGGAGCCGGCGAGGTCAGGGGCAGAGGTCCAAGTCTGGAGGAGGAACGGGAGCGGGCACAGAGGGTAGAGGAATAGGGAGAAGGGGGCACGAGGGCCGGCAGCAGGACACGGCACGTAGGGACCGGAGCCAGGAGGCGAGGCGACAGAGAGGCCGGGAACGGGAACACGGGCGCGGCACCGGGGACGACCGGCACGGGCGGGCAGCGGAAGGCCGCGCGCGGCCACTCGCCTGCGATGTAGTCTATCTTGCCGCCGTGCGTGGTCTTCAGGTGACCGGCCAGGAGGCGGATGCAGGCGCGGAAGGCGTCGGGGTCCTTCAGCAGCGGCGAGATGTCCCTGGGCACAAGGACAGGCTGGTGACTCCAGCTGGCGGGGCGTGCGGCCGGCGGGGCCCCCGAGCCGCCCAGGCACCCGCGCCGGGGGCCGAGCGTGGCGCCAACGCTCGCGCCGGGCGGCGCCACCGGGGCCGCGGCCGCACCTGAACAGCACGCCCGGGATGGGGAAGTCGGGGAAGCTGCGGATGCGCCGCGCCACCAGCTGCAGGTCGTGCTCCGCCATCGCCGCCTGCGAGCGCGCGGGCGAGGGTCGGGCGGGGCGGGGCGCTGAGGGCGGCCCCGGGGGCGGGGCCCGGGGCGAGGAAGGGGCGGGGCCGGGCGCAGAGACGGAGTGGCGTCAGCGGCTGGGCGGGGCGGCGCCGGCGGGGCCCGGAGCGAGGGCGGGACGGGGGAAGGGGGCGGGGCCGGGCGCGGAGACGGAGTGGCGTCGGGGGCGGGGCGCTGAGGGCGGTTCCCGGGGGCGGGGCCCGGAGCGAGGGCGGGACGGGGGACGGGGCGGGGCCGGGCGCGGAGACGGAGTGGCGTCAGCGGCGGGGCGGGGCGGCGCCGGCGGGGCCTCCTGCCGGAAGTGCCATTTTCTCGAGTCCTGGGTGACCAGTTTGCTGACGCGTCCTCCTCTCTTGCACCACCGAACAGCTTCTTCCCGCCTCAAGCATGCTGGGCGAGACAAAGGTGGCCCAGCTCCTGCCCCCGCGGCCCGTCGGCCTTCGCTGAGGGCGGGCGGGTCTCCGAGCCGCGGGAGTCGGTGCGCCGGATGCCCAGGGCCCGCCTTGGCAGGTCGCGAGGTCGCGCGGGGCGTGTGGGATGCTTGGCCGGCCTCGAGGCCTTGGACTGGGACCAGCGAATCGCCCTAGCTAGGGCCCAGGAGCCGGGTCCCCGCCTCGACCCCTCCCCAGGCCAGATGCCTGTGGCGCAGCCTCCCCAAACGCAAGTCTCCTAAACCCCAAGTTGACAAAGTCAGACACGATGTTCCTTTATTATAAGCCTACTTTCTTTGAAAGTTCCCAACTTTTGCAATTCGTTTTGGCATGCCAGCCGTTGCACAGATGTGAAAACCCACTCGTGGAAGGTGGTCCCATGTGCCTGGAGACAGGTGGCATCCGCAGCAGCCTCAGCATATTGGTCAGGGCAGGAAAAAGCCAGGGGTGGAGCGCCACGGGCACTGACGCCTCCACAGAAGCAGTGGACTGGGCGTCCAGTCTTAGGTCTGCCTCCTCCCCTCCCCTCTTGTCCACAGCCCTGTGGGGTGGTGCAGGGAGAGCACCCCCAACAGCACAGAGAGGCTCAGCATCGAATCACACCGCTGCCATCGATCCTTCAAGGCCAAGATGGAAACAGATGCAGGAACATCCAGGAGGCAGCGATCATGCCCTCCTGTGGCCTCCTTCACAGCCAGCTGAGATGATGGACTGCAGGGCCAGGTGGGTGGAGAGGAGCAATGAGGAGTGGACTGCAGAACCAGGTCTGGCAGGTGTCTTGCAGGTGCTGTCTGGAGGTGAGCAACTGGCAGCTGGTACTCTTTGATGGGGAGTCCTGAGGCCAGGCACTTCCTGCCCTTGGGCACCTGCAGGGCCTGTGGAGATTCTGGGCCTCACCAGGCTCCAAGCAGGTGCTAATGGGGCCAGGAGCACTTCTCTGGGGCAGACTCTGGAGGCCTCAGACACTTCCCTAACTTTTCACAGCCTGGGGGTGCCCAGTTCTATGAAATGAAAATTCAAGAAAACATGGAGTTATTCCAGGTGCTTTTGGTCTTGGCTGGAGCAAACAGGTTCCAGACGCTTGCCCCTGTCCAGGTTGTGTCTCCCATCCACCCACTGGGCTGCAGTGGGGAGACCACTTCCATCTCCACCTGGTCCAGGCAAGCTAAGACCTTGCTGGGCATCATGGGAACCTGCAGGCTCGCTCTGAGGAGGAGAGGCTGGGGCAGGGCTGGTGCACAGCAAGGCAAGTGACAGCGGCCAGGGTGAGGGCTGTGAGGCTGTGAGTCCCCTGGCTATGCGCAGGGGACATCAGACACCTCCCGTGTGCTGGGCAGTGCTCCCAGGTGGGGAAGGTGGTAGAGGACCGCCCGCACCTCAGAGTTGGGAAGGGAAGGCATCTCTTTTGGAGGGAGCTGGGGTACAGACTGGAGGACCCTAAGGGTCCCCTAAGAGGAACCTTCTTGGAGGAAACCGAGGGCAGCCTGGTTTGTATGTTCTGCCCAAACTTCAGAATTTGGGTGTCACTGAATCAAAGCATTTAACATGGCTCCCTGATGGCATGAAGCACTCAGTGTTCAAGCCCCTGCCCCTGTGGTCACCCAGGCCAGATGCTGGGGGCAGGGTGGGAGTGGACAGAAGTGGCAGGTGTGTGGCAGGGAAGGTCAGGGTTTTGCTTCTCAAGGATGCTGCTGTGTGTGCCGTGGGCAGTGGGACAGGCCCCTCTTCAGTGGCTGTGACAGGCTGCATGGGGACTGATCTCACAGAGAATCAGGAGATGCCACTGAGCCCCTCACACTGTGTGTCCTGGGATTTGGGGAGCAGAGCCATGAGGGAAGCACTGGGGAAGGGTAGGGCACCAGCGACCCCTGCAGCTCCCCCATCGTGGAAGTGGAAGCGGGGCCTTCCCTAAGTCTTGCAGGGGGCTGTCCTGGACCTTAGCACCCCTTTTCCTGCACTGAAGAGCCTGGACCCGGCTAGCTATAGCAGTTCCCCCAGCGTCCAGAAGATGGCAGCAGCACCCTGGCCATGTGCTGCCCACCTCCCTGGCCCTTCGTTCATGAGGAAGCCCACCATGGCCTCTGCACAGCTGGAAGGTAGCTGCTCTCTCAGGGCCCCACCAGAGGGCACTGGGGCTCCTGGGGCCAAAACCACGGTGGTCCTGAGACAGGGACCCCCGCTGTACAGCTGACAGAGGCCAAAAGGCCAGTAGCACAGTGCCCCTTTGAGGGAAGGGCCCAAACGTCTTCCCACGGTGAGCCTCAGCCATGGACAGAGATGAGGCCACCCACTGGCCCTGGCTAAGGAACCAGTCTCCAGTGGGCCTTTAGCAGGGCGGCTGGCCCCCGGCCCTGGACAAGGCCACTCACCAAGGAGGGTGCTCCTCCACACTGCCTCCCCTCTGGCCAGGCGGAGCCCCAGGCACATGCCCTTCAGGAGACTGGAGGTACCCCTGGAACTGCCAAGTGGGTGCCTGGTGGCTCTGGGGCTCCGCTTCCTGACTGGGAAGAGCCCCAAATCGGGCCTTTCTCCCCCACAGGAGGACGGTCTGACAAGCCTGGCCTTCTCCGGAGCAGCCCCAGGGCTCAGCTGGCATGACCAGCGGGCAGGGGAGCCTGAGCGTGGCTGGGTGAGCAAAGGGCTGGTTCTGGGGCTTCGAGGAGACAGGGTTGTCTGCTGTCTTTGTCACACAGGGTGTGGCCACTGGAACTGCAGTCTCAAAGGGGCTGCAGGGGCCCCCACGGGGCCAAGGCCCTACCTTGCGGGACTGCTCCTGCTATGCTGGCAGGAGGGCACCCGGGCTGTGCACACCCTGCCCCGTGGCCCTGAGCACAGCCCTGGGCTGCTTCCTGCATGGGCCTCCTCCTGCTCCCCTTGGTAGCATCAGTCTGGGCCTCTATCCCTTCCTGTGATGATGTCAAGGCCCCTCACGGCCTGAGTGGAGGTCCACTCCTTCAGGGGATCTCTGTGGGACCTCCCTCCTGGGGATAGCCAGTCCCTCATGTGAACCGTGGGCCATGGTACCTGGTCCCTCCTGTGCTTCAGTGGGCACAGGGCGAGGGCTGGGACAGCTGGGTTGCCTGGGGAGGGCAGAAGCCCTGGCCCTACCCCGCTCGGCTCTGGAGGAGAAAGGCACGGTGGACCCTGGGCCTGCTGCCTCCCTGAGTCAGTGTGCTTGGGTCCTCTGAGGGTTCGAGCTCATCCTCTACCTGCAGAGCTCCTGGGAAACAGCAGGAGGGCAGCTTCCCACTGCGGCCCTGCTGCCTCGGGTGGGGTGGCCACTCTGTTCCACTGGCCCAGGAGGCCCCTGGCACCTATGGCCTTTCTGTGAGGCACTGGGCTCCAGAACACGTTGCAACCCAAGACGTGCACTCAAGCTCTGGTGCTGACCAGGGTTGGCCCCGGACTCGGGGTGGGTGGCTGCAGCCCCAGCAGTGATGGGTCCAGCACGGACAGACCACTTACCATGACTGCCTGGTTGCACACATTGAGCTGGGGCTGTCCAGGGACCAAGGCCTCCTGGTGCTGCTGGACAGCTGGGGTGATCCTGCCAAGGGCATCCTGGTACTCAGCACTGCCAAAGCTGGAGACAAGAAAGCTCAGGGTCACTGAGATGGTTTTGCTGGCAGCAGCTAGGCTTCTGGCTGGCACTCAGGAAGGCCCGCAGCTATGCTAGGAGGGAGAGGGCCAGGCCCGGGAAGCCTACGTCTCTGAGCTGGTCACCAGAGGTAGGCAGGCTGAGGATAGCAGCCAGTGGTCGGTGTGGGCTGTGGCCCTGACTGCCGACCTGGCCTTTCTGGACAGGTGGCCTGTACCAGTCTCCTGAGCCTTGGTGGGGAGGCTCTCTGGGGACTGGAGCTCTTGGTGTCGGGACATCTGCAACCCAATGCACACATGGGCGGAAGTGGAGGCAGTGGCCTAGAGGAGGGCAGAGGTGGGGAGAGGCCAGGGAGGGAAGGCAGCCCCACCCAGGAGGGACCGAGGGCTCTGCAGGGGCCGCGCTCCTGGGTGTTCCACAGGAGCCCTTGTCCCTTCTGCAATGGAAGGGAAAGTGTGGGCAGAGCGTCTGGGCCTGGCCTTGCCTTGGGCTAGGTCTGGCCAGCATTTTCTTGGCAGCCTGGTGTCCCCTGGTCCTGACTCACCTGAGCGGGTACCTCTCCCCGGGGTCTCGTCCCAGGTGGAAAATCAGGGGCAGCTTCGTGTGCTCCTCCTGGGTGTGGGTCGTGACTCCCGAGACGTTCTGCCCGGGACAGAAGTCAATGCCCTGCAAGGAGGCAGCGGGGGCGGGGGGCCTCAGGAGCCTGCCTGCACCGCCCCGCTCCTGGCGCTCTCCAGGACACAGGTCCGCGGTCCAGGAGGTGCAGGCATGTGGGGCAAAGGCCAAGTGTGACACCTCTGAGGCCTCAGGCCGCAGCTGGCTGGCAGCTAGCCTTGCGGCCTCCCTGCGTGTTCCTGTACCCTGCGGGGGACGAGTCTTGAACACGTTTAGCCAACTTTGCTTTCTTTTTAAAGTATTGGGGGTTGAGCCTAGGACATTCCACCACTGAGCTGCACCCCTAGACCTCTTTCGTATTTTGAGACAGGGTCTTGCTAAGTTGCTGAGGCTGGTCTTGAATTTGTGATCCTCCTGCCTCAGCCTCCTGAGTTGCTGGGATCATAGGCATGTGCCTCTGTGCCAAGCCCAATCTGACATCTTGACTGCTGCCAACTTTATGGAGACGTGCTCCTTCCAAACCCCTGTGCGCCCAGGAGGAGAGGGGGCCTCTGGTAGGAGATTAAAGTCGGGACGAAGAGTCGTTGGACAGGTAAGGAGGATGGACCATGTACTCATAAGCCAAGAGACCAAGCCGGGCGCGGTGGCGCACACCTGTAATCCCAGCACTTTGGGAGGCTGAGACAGGAGGATCGCAAGTTCAAAGCCAGCCTCAGTAACGGCGAGGTGCTAAGCAACTCAGTGAGACCCTGTCTCTACATAGAACACAAAATAGGGCTGGGGATGTGGCTCCGTGGTCGAGTGCCCCTGAGTTCAATCCCCGGTACCAAAAAAAAAAAAAAAAAAGCCAAGAGGCCACACAGACAGGAGCAGAAGCAGAAGCTGAGGGGCAAGGATATCAGAACTATGACCACACAGGTGGACCCAGGGACTAGGGGCCTGGAGGCCACGCAGGTGAACCTGGGGTTGCCTGTCTCTCCACTTCCTGTCTGTGACCGGGGCAGGATTCCCACTGGGGATCCTCAGACACTGCATGTGAGGCTCACTGGTCTGAGAAGTGTAGCACAGTGACCTAGGCTCCCGCACAGGTGCCAGGAGGTGGAGGGAGCACGCCCCCAGCCACCACATGGCCGGGTGGGGGCTGAGCAGCGGAGCCCTGCCAGGAGCCCTGGGTGGGCTCTCCCCGCATACAGACAGCTTGAGTCAGTGACCCTGCGCTCCGGCTCTGCCTGTGGGAGCCGCACCCCCAGCTGCTGCTTTGTTTGGGCACTGGGGTCCAGCCCAGGGGAGCCGCCCCCCTGAGCCACAGCTGCAGCCCTTTTTATTCATATTTTGAGACAAAGTCTCACTAAGTGGCTGAGGCTGGCCTTAAACCTGTGATCCTCTTGCCTCAGCCTCCGAGTTGCTGAGTTTACAGGTGTACAGGTGTGGACCACCTGGCTGCCCCATCCCCTCTGTATATCAGCCTGGCAGAAGCCCAGCTGGGTCTTAGGACCCTGCACTGGGAGGCCAAGGGACAGACCAGGCTGTTCCCAGGCTGTAGGGCAGGGGCCCAGGGAGGGACCCCGCAAGCCTGAGGGGCTTCTTTTCTCCTGCGTCTGAACCACCTAGACTCTCAAGGAGCCAACAACAAGGACCCTGGAGAGGGCTGGGGAGGACACGGGTGCTCTGTGGAAAGCAGAGGGAGCCCCATCTCTGGGGGTCACAGGCACTCCTAAGGCATCTCTTAGCACTTGGCTGGGTGCAGCCTCGGGGTCCAAGGGAAACATGGCATTGCCTCTGGGGCACCAGCTTCCTCTTGGGCCTGGGGTCATGGCCAGTGCTCAGAACAGCCTCAGGGAAGAACCCTGACATGAGCCCTGAAGGAACAGTGGTGCCAGAGCCACGCAGGAGGTGGGCAGGGCAGCACAGGCTGGGCCCACAGACCAGCAAGGGCCTGGACATGTCCTGGGCTCGGCAGCAGTCCCACGAGCAGCTCCAAGGGCACCTTCTATGCCACCCGCCTGCCCACGCCTGCCCACCGACCTCCTGCCCAGCCCGGCTCCCCGGCCAGGAGCTTGTGGTGTGCACCCCCTTGGCTCCTAGTGTTCTGGAACGCAGGCTGCTCACTGCCCTAACTCAACCTCCTTCCCAACTAAGGCAAGGTTTCCAAGTATCTAAGGACCTTGGGGGCCGGGGGCTGGAGGAGGCAGGACCAGCCAGCCTCCAGAGGGAAGGTCCTGGGGTAGCCCCGCGAGCAGAGGCGGCAGCAGGAGCCCAGAGCCTGGTGTATGGCATTTCACCCCGACTCCGGGCTGGCGCCCTGAGGCACACACCTGCAGTACCATCCCCGGGCCCGGCCACTCCAGTCACCTTGTCTGGGAGGGGTGAAGAGGGGTTCAGGTACAGGGCAGGATGTTGAAGCCCAGGGGGGCCATCTGACCTGGCCTGGGCTGTGCCCGCTCTGAAGGCCTCCTGTGAAGGGCAGGGCAGCCTGTGAGGGTGTGGCAAGGCCTGGGGGTCTCTGCAGGCACCACCTGCAGCCCCTAGCACCTCTGGGCATCCTGCAAACACGCATGGCAGGAAGAGGCATCCCTAGTGCCCAGTCCTCGACAGCCACCAAGGTCTGAGCAAGGGTGTGTCCTCCTGAGGACGGCAGGGGCCACAGGGCCACCTCCTCCCTCACCAGCCTCAACAGTGGCTCAGAGTGGGTAGAGGTCTTTCAAGTGTTGCCCCCTTTCTGGACCCTGCACCCTGAGCTCTGTACCTGTTTAAACTCCTCCCAGGAGTTGGTCCAAGTCCAGAAGTGGGCCTTGTACAGGCCGAGAGTGACCGCCATCAGCGTGTTGCCACGATAGTAAAATATTGGCCTGTGGAGTGGGAGGGTAAGGGTCACCACTGGGTTCCAGATGGGCTCCTGGCAGGGTGGGCAGTAAGCTATTCACACCTCCAGGCCAGGCCCAGCTGACGATCTAGAGATGACCTCTAGAGATGACCATGCTGAGACTGGACTGTGCACTAGAGGAAGGGCGGGCTGGAGCTGCCTGGCGGCAGAGGCTTAGCACACACAAGGCCCTGGGTCCCTCCCCAGCTCCCAAGAAAGATGCAGAAAGGCACGAGGCTGTGGGCCTTGCCCCAGGCATGCTCCCCACATCCTGGGCCCTCCGGGCCCTTGTGGGGCAAAGCCAGGCCAGCACGGCAGATGAGGGTGGCAAATGGCCCATCTGGGGCCACAGGACCTGGGGAAGCCAGCAGTGCAGGGTGTGGAGCTGGGCGTCGGGCCCCCTCTCCCCCAGGTGTAAGCGAACTCCTGGGCCAGGTTTCAAGAGGGAAAAATTTAGCCAGGTGCAGGGGCGCACACTTGTAATCCCAGCACTTAGGGAGACTGAGACAGGAGGATCCCAAGTTCAAAGCCAGCCTCAGCAATGGCGAGGCTCTGAGCAACTCAGTGAGACCCTGTCTCTACATAAAACACACAATAGGGCTGGGGAGGTGGCTCAGTGGTCGAGTGCCCCTGAGTTCCATCCCTGGTGCCAAAGGGAAAAAAAAAAGGGGGGCAAAAATATAAGGAATTTTGAGAGAAAAAAAAAAAAAGAGCAAGCCCTTCCCAGGCCTCCTCACGCCGAGGCCCCAGAGCGAGCTCCGCAGCGGCTCCAGGCCTGTAGGTGCCTGCTTCCCAGGGCTCACAGCCCCTCAGCGCCCAGGAATGGTCTGGCTGGGTAGCTGGGCTCAGGTGGAAAGAAATGGACTTTGGCACACAGGCTGGAGTTTGGGGAGAGCTGGCGGCTGGGCTGAGGTGCCCTCTCCCACAAGAGGAACTGTGGTGGTGGTCACAGTGACTGGCCTGCAGGTGGGCACAAGGCCCTTCCATCTCGCCTTTGAGGAGCTCCTGAGAGGCTGGGCCTCCCTCTCCCCTGAGTCCCAGGGGCATTGCCCACACGCAGGCCCCAGGGCCTCTGGCCAGGAGCTCTATGCCTCCCCTTGCGCCTTCAGCCACCAGCAGAGGTGACAGTGTCTGATGAGGAAGCTCTGTGGGGGAAGGCTGTTTGTCCATCACCAACCTGTCCATCAGCTGGCCCTGCAGGAGGGCAGGAAGGAGGTCGAGGCCGTCCACAGCCCTGTCATGGGGCGGCTTCAGCCCTGCGAGGGACAGGCTGGTGGAGAACAGGTCCATGATGCTGCCCAGCTGGTGGCTCACCTGCAACAGACTTGGCAGTCACCTGTGGGGCCCTGTGGCCAGGTGGTGGCTGGCTCTAGAGATGTGCTCACTCCACCCCGACAGGGTCAGGCCGCGCCCAGTCGCGGGGCCCAGACCGCATGGAGCCAGGGCTGGAGAGGGGGCAGCTACCGTGAGCTCCGCGAACCCGGGTGGGCTGTGGGTGCAGTGGGCCCCAGGAGCACTGCGAGGACAACAGGGCAGCTGCGGCTGCTGTGGGCAAGCCACATGGGCAGTGCCGACAACCAGAGCCCACGAGCAAGGCCCAGCAGGGGCGGCACCGCAGGGCCCCACTGGTGCATCTCTGTAGAGAAGCCGACTCTGGGCAGCAGACTCACTGGTCCCTGACACACCCTGACACAGCAGGGGCAGGGTCACCAGTGACCAGCAGTGACCAGCAGTGAGCCTCACGGCTCTGCCTCCTTAGGCCTGCTTGGTCCTTCACTGGCTGCTGAATCCTCAGCGACCTGTGCATGTGCTGAGGACAGGCGGCAGGCTCCTCTCTGGTCCTGAGCTCTGTGACCTGGGGTTCAGGCAGGTCAGTGGGGTGGGCACTACCCCTGGACAGCACAACTGTGGGGCCCGCTGAGCAGGCATCAGCTGCACGTTGGCCTGGACCTGTCTGTCCCAGTCGGCGCTATCACCTGGCCCTGCTCAGCAGCCAGATGGAGACGTGGCCCTGGCTGTGCGGTGAGTCCTCCATGGGGCAGGGATGCCCTCAATAGCAGCCGCTTGCAGCCACACTGTCTGGGCTCTGCCCTGCACAGGGCTGGGAGTGGCCAGGCCAAGCCTGGTTCTGAAGCCCTCTGGAGCACTGCAGGGAAGCAGGAGCCTCTGGGTTTTCACATTTTTCAAGGACAGGGAAAAAAAAAGGGACGAGGGACAGAGCGATGTCGTCACCATCTCAAAACAACAGAGGTGCTTGCTGCCCGGCTGGGGTGGCAGAAGGGGGCTGGTCAGTGGACAGGGAGCCTGCAACTGCCTTCTCAGCGAACCCAGAGGCCTGCTGACTTGGGGTGACCTGGAGGTCCTGGGCAGAGTCCTGAGGGGCAGAGCCCAGCTGGGTTTAGAGACCCTGCACGTGGGGCAGGTGCCCCCCAGCCCCACCTGCTGCTGGGGACACAGGAGGACTGTCCTAGGCATGGAGGGCAGGACGCCTGGAGGCCACTCCGGCTCTGAGAGGCCGGTATGTGACTCACTCTCTTGGGCCTTTGCCTCCTAGTGTGGGGGGCACGGTGTGGGGGGCAGGACGACAGCAGCCTCAGGGACACCACGTCCCAGTCCCCGCCACCTGTGCACATGGCCTCATATGCCCCAGGCTGGGCATGTCACACATCAGCGGACCTGGACAGGAGAGATGGCCTGGTCACCCGCACAGGCTCCGTGATGCCAGAGTGCCCGTGTGAGTGGGAATGCAGGTGCCCTGGGGCTGGGCAGCTCAGGCCTCCAGAGCAGCCAGTCCTGCACACTGGACTTGGCCAGAGTGGGACCCCGATTCCTGAACCAAGGGGCCGGGGGTACTGTCCAGGCCCGAGTGCCTAGAAGCTCGGGTGGACGCTGTGCCCAGCATGGGCCAGGCCAGGCTGGGGATAAGCAGGACACACCCCTTGCTCTGCACCCACAGGCAGATATCAGGGGTTCCATGTCAGGCTGCTGCTGCCCTGAGAGTGCGTCCACAGAACACAGGCCCTGGGGATTCTGGGGCGGCCAGACAGGTTTCACAAACCCAGCTCTCACGTGCTTGAGGTTCGCGGTGCCACCAGCACAGCAGGACGCCCGTTTACCCAGGACTGCCGTGACTGGCCCAGAAGTGTCCTCCCCACCTCAGGCACCAGCACCTCGTGAGGTCCTGTGAGTGACGGTGACTTACCCGGCCTGCAGGGATGTGCCCAGGCCACCATGCGATCGCAGGCACCCTCATCCCACCTTCAAATGTGGTCTGCTTTCCACACAGAAAGGGGCCATTACTGCCACCTGAGGAGAAAGCCACCACCCATCAGGCCCCTGGTGCCCAAGCCCAGCGGGGAGGTGAGTGTGGCACCCGACGGCACGCCGTGCTGCTCCCGTCCTGTGGTAGTGGAGTCACTGAGACCCACTGTGGAGACAGGACCAAGTCAAAGAGGTCAGCCCCAAGCACAGGGTTGGGAGGCCTCAGACGGCTCCCACTGGGCCACTGCCCAAGATGCTCCGGCTGTGGGCATCCAGAGAGAACGGAGTCCCCTGCCCCAACGAGGACCGCTGCCAGCAGGGGAATGCCAGCGCCTGGCCAGTGGTCAGCGTGACTCTGACTCTTCAGGCAGAGCCAGAAAACACTGCCTGTGGCAGAGGTCACTGGGTTCAGAGGCCACTGCCTAGAGTTAGGTGCTGGGTTCCGCAGGCTCCTATGGGTCTGGGAGAGCCCCTCATCCTGATGGTGGGCAGGGTGGGTCAGCGGTGTTTCCCACCAGCCCCAGATGGAGCTGAAGCAGGTGGTCCCCACCCCGCAGCTCATGGGAAGCTGCTGGGCTCCTGCTTTGGTCTCTCTGGGGTGTGTGGGCTCTGCACACAGGGACGAGCGCTGCCCCTGCCACCGGGGCAAGTGCTGCTGGAGTGGCCAGTGGCCAATGTCCCATCTCCTTCCTTCTGGGTACCCTTCCCAGAGCTGGACCTCAGCCCTCCATGTGGACGGTATGCAGCAGCGGGTGCTGGGCTCTGCTGGGAGGAGCCGGGGTCCTACTCCTTTCTCTGGGATGCCTGAGAGGCAGGGGCGTTCAGCGCAGGCCAGCCCAGAGGCGCCTGCTCCGCACCACCGAGCTTCTCCTTGGGCTCACGCGGCTGCGCTGGGTTCCTGCTACTTGGAACCAGGAAGCCTGCTGTCTTCCCTCAACCCTCCAGCGTGCACCCTGGAGGAGATGGTTCAGGGATGAGCTGCCCTAAGGAGAACGGGTGCTTCCTGGGCTGGTGGAAGGGCCTCCTCTAGGAGGTGTGCAACCCTTCCCGAGAGACAGCCCCCAGCACGACTTCCTGCTGCCCCCTCCTCAGCAAGGCCAGGCTTACCAACACCTCTGCTGGCAGGAAGGGCCACCACCTGGCCTGCAGGCTCCCCAACCCAGAGAAGCCCCTTCACGCTCTGCTGGGGGCTGGCTGGTGGGCTCTGACGAGTGAGCCACTCAGGCCTGTTCACCGGGAGGCCAGGACGAGGACCAGCACTTGCCTTGTCTGGGTGCAGAAATGAGGGCAGCACCGTTGTCCGAGGTGAAGAAGACGAAGGTGCTGTCCCCAAGGTTCAGGTCCTGCAGCAGCCTCAGGATCCTCCCAACGCTGTCATCGATCTCACGGACGGCGTCCCCATACCTGTGGAAAGGGGGCAGCCGGTCAGGCAGCAGGGGTACGACTCAGAGGGAGGCTCAAGTTCAGGTGGCCTATCACCGATGGCAACGCCTCCACATCCTCTGCCCACCAATCCTGGGCTGGCTGGAATGCCCAGCAGGGAGGCTTTCTGAGCACAGGTCCTAAGGCACTCCAGTTCACCAAAGCCCCCAGGGGTCTACAGTTCCCTGGGAGGGACTCACCGCCCTCGCTGGCTGGTACCCAAGAAAGATCTGGAGGCATAGACAGGTGCGTGGGTGGCGTCAATGGCCCAGTAGAGGAAGAACGGGCGTTGCCTGGTCTGCTGCCTCCTGATGAAATCCAGGGCTTCCTGTGGGGAGACTGCACGTCCTCCACTGCCCACAGCCCCTGCGGCCTGTCCACCCCAACCCAGCTCCTCACCTCTAAGTATATCTGGGTGAGGTTGGCCTCCCCAGTCTTCAGGTTGATTGGAAATTCTTCATAAAATCTGAAAATACAGCCCAGATAGAAGTCAGGATTTAGCCAACACCTCCTTCTCTCTGAGGGCATCAACAGTCATGGCCCTGTTCAGAAGGTAGAAATGCTTTAGCTGTGGAACAAATCCAGCTGGAAGCTCGCACTGCCCTGGACAGTTCTCCTGGCCTCGCTGACCCCGCCCAGGATAGAGCAGGGCAGAGCTGAGGCCACATGGCTGGGTGGGAGAGCCCCGGCCAGGGCTTCTTTATGGTGGTAAAGATGGTGGGCCATGGACTGTGGTGGTCTCTCAGCTCTGGGCGCAGCTGCACACCCACTGTGCAGCCAACAACCAATAGAGCTGTCACTTTAAACAAGGCAATGGGTGCCCAGCCCTTTGGTCCATGATCCATAAGAAACAAACAAACAAAATCCAGGAAAAGACAAGAGCCCCTGGCTGAGGTGCTGCCAGGAGGCGCTGCCCCACACCAGGCCTGAGCCCCCAAGGGCTCCTCCCTGGGTGACCCCATTCCCATCTGAGCCTGGTGTCTAGGCACAGCCAACGGGCCGTTTGCACCAGGGGTGTCTTGAGTCCTGGACGCCACAGCTGACTGCTAGGTCTTGTGAGCACTCTGCCGAGATGGACATTTGACCTGCAGTGGCCCAAAGGGACAGAGGACCTTGGAAAAGCTAGAAGCAGCCCAGGTGTGAGTCTCAGGAGACTCTGGCAGCACAGATGCAGCACCAGCCTGCAGGTGGGTCAAGACCATCGTCCTGCTCTGGGGCAGCTGCAGAGGCCGAGGGAGGAATGATGGGCACCTGTTGGGGGCGGAGTGGGGCGAGCAGGGTGTTACCTGCCGACCATCTCCCGGTCCCTGTGCACGGGGGCGAGCAGGGTGTTACCTGCCGACCATCTCCCGGTCCCTGTGCACGGGGGCGAGCAGGGACTGTTACCTGCCGACCATCTCCCGGTCCCTGTGCACGGGGGCGAGCAGGGTGTTACCTGCCGACCATCTCCCGGTCCCTGTGCACGGGGGCGAGC
>PVHX01022537.1:0-27515 GCA_004024805.1 Geosciurus inauris | reverse complement strand
AATGACAATTTTAACCAAAACATTTGATTACCTACAATTTTAATAGACAGGGGGTTTCTATGAATATACCAGATAAAATAAAATATGCTGTATTTTGTGTATGATACTAATGATGGTAGTATTTCTTTTAGAAACAACAGACAGGGATTTTCCCCATGATATTATTTAGAGTTTCTATTAAAATTGGCTAAGTGTTTATATAACCTACTGAAAAGTTCTGAAAAGCAGACCCAAGTAGCAAGAATACACAAAGGAAAAAATTTGATTAAAGTATAAATAAAACGAAAGATCAATGGTAATGAAAATGAGCAAACAATAGCTTTATGCAGCAACGCAGATGAATCTCACAAATAATAATACTTAGCAAAGTAAGCTAGAGACAAAAGAATACATACTGAATGAAACCATTTACTTAAACTTAAAAATCCAGCATTGGTAATTCACATTGTTAAAAGTCTAAATGTGTTTACCTTGTGAAAATTAATCTACTATATGCTTATGATGTGAGCATGCTTACTGTATATATGTGCTATGTTATAATTTTTAAAATTATTTTAATATTTCTTTAAAAATCTCAGGGAAGAAGTGACATTAGCATAATGGCAATATAGAAGGCCCCCTTGTGTACCCTTATAGCAATGCTAATTTGGCAGTCATCCAGGTATAAAAGTGCCTTCTGTGGGAACTTTGAGATCCCAATAGTGAAACCCTGATGGAGCTCCAGACCTAGAAGGGCCTTTTTGTGGAGGTAGACCAATGCTTAGGTATTAGTGCAGTTTCTATTACAAACCCAGAGACATCTCCATACAACTGTGGCCTATTAGTTATGGACCCGTTTGTCCTTGGTCCTATCACCAGTATCATCTGCCAAGGAATTTAGAAGTAATCATGTCTACCATACCTCAAACAACAGGCCTACTCGCCTGTCTGACTGAATCCTGAACAACAGGCCTACTCACCTGTCTGACTGAATCCTGAACAATAGGCCTACTCACCTGTCTGACTAAATCCTGAAGCAGACCTAGGACCTGGCTGCAGCTTTGCTCAGTCATGGAATGGGAAAGCCCTTACCATTCATGAATACAATGTGAATCATTCTCATCTGTTTTCCTGGAGGCACACATATAGAAATAGGACTTGACTGTGGATGCTGAAACAGACCTGTGACTCAGTTACAGCTTCTTTCAGCTTCGATTTTGGACAGTTCTATCTGCACAGGGACCTACTTAGTGAGTTTAAGGGAGTCTTCCCAGGAACCCAGGGAGAGGCATGCCCATATGCACACATCACTGTTTCAAACTCAGCTACAGACCCTGAAGAAGACCCTTCCCATGGTGCCAGCAATACTAACTAAGGTTCTATAAGCAGACCAGTTTTCCCAGGGATGAGGCAGTATCTACTCTTGCTCAAGCACCTGTTAAAAAAGCCACCAAATATGAATCTCTTTGTGAATTCCACAGCAGCCATGTAACCAGTCTTCACCTTCTGTCAACTGTCATCCAGGAAGCAATTCCATTATCCCAGAACTTGAGAGGAGAAGGTATTTACCTATTGAAATCAGTCTTTAAAAAGTGAAGTGATGTTTGCTCCTTCAAATGCACCAATGGAAGACTACATGGGTCATAATCAAACAAACATGACAACATGAAAAAAAAGAAATTTTGTCTTTTACAGAAAAATGGATGTAACTGAAGAACATCGTGTTAAGTGAAATAAAACAGATTCAAAGTTAAGGATCAAATATTTTCTCCCATACTTGGAATCTAGACAGAAAAAAATAAGAGATTTCATAACAACAACAAGAAAACAAGCAAACAAACAACAAGAAGAAAGACTCATAGGATAGAGGATAGGGCATCAGGGTGAAGGATAAGGGAAGGGAAATGGGAGGTACAGGCAATGAATCTGACCAAACTATTATGTGTATGTGCAAATATACCATAATGAATCTCACTATTTTGTAAAATTACTATGCAGCAAGAAAAATGAAATAAATCGATAGTTTCTCTAACCAAACACAAAGAATGGAGATCTAAAATTGCCTGAGAAATGATTAAATATAATCATTTTGTAGAGAGATAACTAAACAAACTCAGGAAAACAGTGCCTAATAAGAAAAATAAGAAATTTTATAAGAAAATAGATACTATATAAAAAGAACCAAACAAATTCTGTATCTGAAAAATCAATGAAATGATCTGAAAAATTCACTAATTTCAACAACAAACCTGATCATGCAAAGGACTGAACAAGAAAATATGACAGGCCAATTAAGTTAGTCTTCTGGGGGAATAAAAAAAGATGAAAAAACTGAATAAAGCATACAGGACCCATGACTTATCATCAAGCAAACAAATATACACATTTGTGTATACAAATATACAAATATTTTCAGGAAGAAAAGAGGGGATAAGAGGATAGAAAATTATTGAAAATAATAATGACTTGTAAACACTCCAAATATGGAACTGATAAGAATATCCAGAGTTATGAAGCTTTAAATATCATAAGCAGGATCAACCCAAAGAAGGTTATGATAAAACACATAACAAATTGGAAGGGAACAGTAAAAGTGACATTTTTTGAATGATTGAAGTTAAGTGGCTATTAGCTTAAAATATACCATAATAACTATAAGATGCTTTCTATAATTTCATGGTAATCACAAACAAAAACCTATAGTAGATATAGAAAACATAAGAGAAAGGAGTCTAAGCATAATATTATGAAAAGTAAATCAAAAAGGAAGTAAGCAAGAGAAGTAAGGAATGAAAGATATCCAAAACTATTGCAAAATAACAAAATGGCAATAGTTAGTCTTACCTAGCAAAAATAACAGTCATCCTTCAGTATCCATGGTAAATGTTTCCAAGATTCCTCATAGATATCAAAGTCCAAGAACGCTCACATTCCTTAGATAAAATGCTGTAGTATTTGCATGTAAGTTGTACATTTTCTCTCATAACTTTAAACTGTACATTACTTGTAATACCTAATACAATGTAAATGCTATGTAAATAATTTTCATTATTGAATAAATGACAAGAAAATAGTCTTTATGTATTTAGTATAGACATAACCTCCTTTTTAAAAATTTTTGATCCAACCTTAGTTGAATCTGTAGATACAGAACCTACAGATACTGAGGACAAACTGTACATTAAATGGAAATGGATTAAAGTCTCCAATTATAAAACACATAGTGACTAAATGAATTAGAATAAATCTAACTATATGCTATCAACAACACACTTATTTTAGTTTTAAGTACACAAAGAAGTTGAAAGTGAAGGTATGAAATGAGATATTCCATGGAAGTGGTAACCAAAAGAGAATACAGGTAAATTATATATGTGTGTGTGTGTGTGTATTGTTTATACATATATACAACACATATATATATACATCGGACAAAATAGACTTGACAGTCTATCTTCAATTTTTTAAAATTTTTTTAGCTGTAGATGGACACAATATCTTTATCTTATTTATTTATTTTTATGTGGTGCTCAAGATCAAACCCAGTGCCTCATGCATGCGAAGCAAGTGCTCTACCACTGAGCCACAAACCCAGCCCCTGCAAGTCAAATTCTAAGAGTCAAAAAAAAAATACTACATAATGAAAAAAAGTTCATCAATATAACCTTATAAATGCATATGATTTTAGAATTGGAACATCAAAATATATAATTTGAGTATTAGTAGATTTGTAGGTATAGATAAAATGCAAAAATACTAGTAGTGGACTACAGTACCCGACTTTCAAACAAAGGTTAGAGCATGCAGACAGAAAATAGGTAAGGGAACTTTGGATATGAACTATACTTCAGACCAAATCTACCTAAATAGTCATATACTTTGAATCCAATGTCAGTAGAATAATCTCGAAAGTAAATCTTGTCAGGATACAAAGCATATATTTTTTATGTGTTCTTTTTAGGTATACATGAGAGTAGACATATTATACATACATGAAATATAACTTATGCTAATTAGGATCCCATTCTTGCTTACTGTATATCATGTGGAGTTTCTCTTAACAAATTTAAGGAGATTGAAATAATATAAAATATCTTTTACTACCAAAAGATGTGTGTTTTAGTCAGTTTTTTTGCTACTATGACAAAAAGACCTGACAAAAACAATTTTAGGAGAAAAGGTTTATTTGGGGGCTCATGGTTTCAGAGATCTCAGTCTATAGATAACCAACTCTATTTTTTGGGGTTCCATGTTAAGCAGAACATCATTTGAAATAGTGTGGCAGAGAAAAGCAAGTGAAGATATGGCCACCAAGAAGCAGAAATGAGACTCCAATTGCCAAATTCAAAATATGTATCCCAAAGGCACACCTCCCCAATCACTCACCTCCTCCAGCCATACCCTACATGCCTTCAGTTACCACTCAGTAACTACTTCCCATCACAGTGTAAAAAGTAACACAAAGTTATATATATATAGCCCATATATATATTATATGTATAAATATAATAAATATAATATATATGTTTACATTTATATGTAAAACATCAATAGCCTGGATAAAGGTAACTTTTAATCAATGTTTTTCATATATATGTATATATATGCAAAACTTAAGATATAATTGTATATAATATAATATATACATACAATTATATCTATAATATATATATTTATATAATAAAACATTGGTAACAGGTTACCTTTATCTAGGTAAAGAATATTAAATGACATAAATAAATCTCCAATTAAATTTGCTATTTCCATATAAATCTTAAGGATATTACTATTACTATTAAGGATCACTTTCGTTTGGAGAATACCACCTTGGTAAGCATTTAGATGTATACTTATCTCCAGTCACATATATTTAGGGTGTCTGGCAAAGATGACTCAATTCATGTTTTAAGACAACCAAAAAAGGAAAAAAGTAAAAGGAATAAAATCAGCCTCACAGAATGTCTTAAGACACAGGCAAAATGCAGAAAACTTCTTAACCAGACCATAAAACCAATGTCCTCTAGTCCAATTACTGATAGAGTCCTCCTTTTCCTTTGAAAGCTCTTGATCCTTGTCTTTTATTGGCATTCTGGTCTTCTGAGCTCCCACCGGAATTGCCTATTAAGCTCCACTTATAACAATTTAAAGTTTTTCCAGCTTTCATCTATAACTTTTCAAAATTCTTTCTACAAGTTTCAAAAAGTTCCAAAAGCTTCTAAACCAGGTCAGATTAGTTGGAGCAATGACCCCACTTCTTTATGTTTTAGTCAGCTTTTACATTGCTGTGATCAAAAGACTTGATGAAAACCATTACCGGAGGAAGTTTATTTGGGGGCTCACAGTTTCAGAAGTCTCAGTCCATAGAAGGCCAACTCCATTCCCTGAGGATGGAAGTAAGGCAGAACATCATGGCAGAAGAGTGTGGCAGAAGGAAGCAACTCAGGATGTTGCAAAATGAAAGCAGACAGAGCTAAACTCAGCTCACAAAATATGTCCTCAAAGGCATGCCCCCAGCGACCTACCTCCTCCAGCCACCCTTCACCTACCTACAGTTACCACTACATTAATCTCGGTCAGGGGATTAATGTACTGATTAGGTTAGACCTCTTATAGCACCATAATTTCTTTAAACTTCTGTGCATTGTCTCACACATGAGCTTTTGGAGAACAACTAATATTCAAATCATTAACAGTATGAAATAAGAAATCAATGACAGAAGGAAAATTGTAAAGTTCAAAAACATACGGAATTTAAACAATACAATCATAAACAATATATGACTCAAAGAAGAAATCAAAAAAATATGACAAATGAAATTAGAATCAAAGCATGCTTCAACGGTTTAAATATGGCAATATATTGTGATAAACACCTACATAAAGTAAAAAGAAACATCTGAAATAAACAAGCCACCTTTGCTCACAACCAACTAGAAAATTAAAACAACCTAAGTACAGAAGAAAGGAAATAACAAAAATCATATCAGAAATGAGTAATATACAGAATAGCAAAGCAACAGAATATATTTTTTAAATTAAGTTTTTTTTATTTATTCTACTTAGATATACATGATAGCAGAATGCATTTTGATTCATTGTACCCAGATGAAGTAAAACTTCATTTCTATGGTTGTACATGATTTAGAATCACATCATATATGCAGTCATACATGAAGCTAAGGAGATGATGTCCATCTCTAAAATGAGGCTTTTTGAATAAACAATATTGACAAACCATTAGTTAGATTAAGAGAAATGAAATCAGAATCAAATAAAACTGTACATAAAAGGAAACATCATAACAGACATTGCAAAAATAAAAAAAAATAAGAACTTTAGTATAAGCCAAAACTAGGTAACACAGATAAATGTATAAATTCCTATAAACATAAGCCTTAGGAAGAATAGATCATAAAGAAATGGAAAATCTGAACAGAACAAAAAACTGAAAACAGTCTATGTCCATCAACAAATGAATAAATAAAGAAAATACTTTATACATACTCAATGAGACACTGTTCAGCCTTAAAAAGAAATTCTGCCATTTGTAATATGGATGAATCTGGGAGGACATATTGCTAAGTGAAATAAGCTCATATATACGGAGTATAAAAAGAATCAGAGAAGCAGAGATTGAATTGGTGGTTATCAGGAGCTGAAGTGTGGGAGATATAGGGACATTTTGGTTAAAGGTTATAACCTTCAGGTATAAGATGAATAAATTCTGATGATTTAATGTATAATATGGTGTTTATTAATAATAATTGTGTTGTATATGTGAAATTTTCTAAAAGAGTTATCTTAAATGTATGTATCACACACACATACACACAAACATAAATGTTAATTCTGTGAGGTGATAATTGCATTAATTAATTTGATTATAATTATTTCACATTATTTATACATACCAAGTTGTCACATTGTATATACTAAGTATATGTAATTTCTGTTGTCAATTATAACTCAGAAAGTCTGCAAAAATTAATAAATCAACAAAGCACTCCAAGAAACTACAAGTAGAGAAATGGATTAAAAATGACTTATTCATACAAAGGACTACTTTTCAAAAATTAAAAGAGGAAAACTACTGATATACACAAGGATGAATCTCATTGACTTATGATGAGAAAAAAAGCTGCTCATAAAAGGAGTATGTTGTTATTATTTGTTTATATAAAGATATATTTTTAAAAGACAAGAAAAGTCATTGCCTGAATTTTGTAGAGTAGTATTGACTGACAAAGAGCATGATGGGACACTCTAGGGTGAGGGAAATTATCTATGTGTTTGTCATAAGATGAATTATGTGAATATAAGCATTCTTTGTTCATCTCCCAAACACACACTCCCCTACTCTGTCCCAGACCTGGTGGCCATCATTCTACTCTTTGTATCTAATCAACTTTTTTAGATTCCACATATGAGTGAAATTATATGGTATTTGTCTTTTTGTGCATTGTACATTTATGTTTTTGCATTGAACTATAATTATTTTAATAACTATAATAATTATAATTAATAACTATAATAATATAATAATAATAATTAATAACTATAATTATTTATAATTATTTCAGTTTATAGATATATTTTACATAATATATCTATAAACTGAATAAACAAATTTTTAAATGCAAGCTACTTTTTATTTTAAACTGTTTATATTTTGACCCCCCATTTTATTTCTAACAAAGTGCTCTAAAGACTTACATGAACATTTATCCAGACATATATTTCTATCAGCTATCTATCTATTTATCTATCTATCTATCTATCTATCTATCTATCTATCTATCTATCTTTTATTTATTTTAATCTTCATGGTGGTTTTTGTATATTTTTAAAGAGAACAGTTTGAATGTCCCCCAATTGGGAATCATTTTAATAAAACATAAAATGACAATATAATAGAAAAGTATATAGCCATTTGAAGCTATATTTTGGATATGTGTTTGTTACCATGGAAGATATCCATGAAATTTTGAGTGCAGAAAGTGTATAAGAGCTGGGCATGGTGACACATGCCTGTAATGGTAGATGCTCAGGAAGCTGAGGCAGAAGGATTACAAGTTAGAAGTTGTTCTCGGCAATTTATCAAGGTCCTAAGCATATTAGTAATACTCTGTTTCAAAATAAAAAAATTAAAATTTCACATATAAATATTATTTGGATGTATGTGAAAGTGGTAGATAGATGCATAACAGAACATGTTCATGAAAAAATAGACACAAAACAGTTAATGGTTTACCAATATGGGTTAGAATTGAAAGCCAATTTTGCTTTATCATTTATAATTCTTTGATATCAATTTTATAATATGAATATATTATTTGTATAAACAGAGAGAATATAAAGCTCTATTCATTTCAGAATATAGAATATAAGTTGCTTTTAAAGAACATTCTTTTTCACTTTATTGTAAAATATATGTAATTTCTTCTCCTGAGAAATTAAAATATCTTAAAAAGATTAGCAATTTCCTTTTTCCTACGATTTGCTTTTCGTCTGTAACAAGATTTTGTTTTCCATTTCTACCAATAAACAATTATCAAAACATACAAAGTAAGTATATTCTAATTAACTTGTCTTTTCAAGGTATTGCATAAATGTGTATATAATTTTGGTTTTAAATAGAGTTCTCTTTTATTCAGTTTTAATATACAGAAGGCAGATGATTGTCAAAGAGACAAGATAAGAAAAGACATGTTTGTCTACTTTCCAGAAGTGACAGTTTTTAATTAATTTTGTTTTTAGTTTACAGACGTCACTTGAGGTAAGTTATCAACTTTCTAACTGGCAAGATAGCTGATGAAAATTCAACCAACATTTCCTAATTTTGGCATTATCACAAGTCACTTGATGTTATAATAAGCAGGAAAATGTTTAAGTGTTGATTAAATCCTTATTAATGGAAATATGCAATGTGCATCCTCTAGAGTCTTTTGTTATAATACAAGGAAGGAGTTTATTCCAAATTCTTTTATTCTAGTGTGCTTAAGGTGATGGTAATAGGCATTATAAATTCTGAATAGAAGTGGAGATTCTGTGTAATATCAGAGAAAATGACCATTTAAAAAAATCATATGCCTAATTAACATAAGAAATATATAATAAATGTACATAAATGTTCTTTAGCCAATTTGAAGAAATCCATACTTATATACATGGAAATACATTCACAAATTTCAATGGACATTCAGGCATGTGCAAAATTACAAAACATAAAATATTTTATTTTCAAGCAGCAGCTCTAAGCATGCTATGTAGTCTATGGAATGTGTCTTTAAAATGTCTAACACTTTTTATGGGGTACTTATAAGGAGTAGCTGTTTTTTTTTTTTACAGTGGCTGAGAAAATCAAAGTATCTTTTCCCTAGTGTTATGCATCTTCTTCATTTTCCCAAATAAAAACTGATTTATTGTTGTTCAATTGTTTTTCAGATTATAAAAGTCATAGCTTGTCTCCCTTGGATATAGACTCCGAGATGTGAGTGATTTATTGGGCAGAGCTCTCAGAAATATCATCCTTGAGTGAGTGGGGAGACAAGACTGGATAGAAGGAGGACTTGAACTGTTTACAGTTATATCAGAGGCCTCAGCTCTTTTCATAAGGAGCTCTGGAGATGTGATGACCTTAATGGGTCCCACAAATAAACAAAAGTTTTCTCAGTCTTTATAAACCCTTCATCAACCAGTCATCAGATGCAAGATGTCCCCAGTGAATGAAAATAACTTTGAGAAAATTGACTCCTTTATAATGAGGACAATTTATGAAGATGGAGTAAGCTGGGTGACTTCATGTACCAACATTCTTAGCAGCTCAGTGAATGAATATCACAGGCACAAAAGAGTCCTTCAAATAGGAATCACTGAAATATGTATAAAATGTCTAAAATAATATAAATTGTAAAAAAGACAGTAAAATTGTCCTATAATTCAAATTAACCATGCATAATCAAAGTTATCCTTCTTTTAGTTTTTGTATATCACCCTGGCCTACAAACCCAGAAGTCATTCTTTTTTCTTTTTGTGTGTGTGTACTGGGGATTGAACCCAGGGGTGCTTTACCACTGAGCCACATCCCCAACCCTTTTCATATTTAATTTTGAGACAAGGTCTTGCTAAGTCGCTTAGGTCCTCCCTAAATTGTTGAGGATGCCCTCAAACTTTCAATTATCCTGCCTCAGTCTCCCGAGCCACTGAGATTACAGATGTGTGCTCACATGCCTGGCCAGAATTTATTCTTGAACATTCTCTTTTCCTTTTCTTCATAATTACATTCAATCAACTAGTATCTATTGATAGGTTATATGTTATCTTTTTATGGTGGTGATGAAATATCTGAGAAAAACAATGTACGGAAGGAAAGATTTATTTTGGTTTATGGTTTCAGTCAATATTTGGCTGGCTCCAATGTTTCTGGGCCTGTGGTGAGATAGTACACCATGGTGGAAGATTGTGACAGAGCAAAGCTACTTACATCCTGGAAACCAAGAAGCAGATGAAGAGAAAGAGTGAGGAAGGGGCCAGAAGACAAGATATAATCCTTGAGAACATGCACCCAACAACCCAAAATTTGAGTAAGTCCCACCTCCTATAGATTTTACCCCTTCCCAATAATGCCATGAAATTATTAATCCACTATTAAAGCATTAATCCTATGTTCCAATCACTGTTCAAATATTCCACCTCTGACATATTTGGGAATCAATCTAACAAAAGAAGTGAAAGACCTCTACAAGGAAAAGTACAGAAAAGGACATTGAAGAAGAACTTAGGAATGGAAAGATCTGCCATGTTCTTGGATAGACAGAATTAACATTGTCAAAATGACCATATTCTCTGATACGGTGGTGCATACCTGTAATCCCAGCACTTTGGGAGACTGAGAAAGGAGAATCACAAGTTCAAAGCCAGCCTCAGCAATGGTGAGGTGCTAAGCAACTCAGTGAGACCCTGTCTCTACATAAAACACAAAATAGGGCTGGGGATGTGGCTCAGTGATCAAGTACCCCTGAGTTCAATCCCCGGTACCAACAAATTTTTAAAAGTTTTTAAAAGCCCTTCACAATTTGACTCCATCATACTGATAATTGCTGACATCTGGTGAGCACTGCAAAAAGAAATGACCATTCCACCAAAAGTGTGATTCAGATTCAATGCAATTCCTATTAAAATCCCAATGACATTCTTCATAGAAATAGAAAAAGCAATCATGAATTTCATTTGGAAAAATAAGAGTCCCAGAATAGGCAGAGCAATCCTTAGCAAGAAAATGAAGCAGGAGGCACCACAATGCCAGAAATTAAATTATACTACAGATCCATAGTATCAAAAAAAAGTATGGTATGGATTCAAAACAGATATGCAGACCGATGGTACAAAATAGAAGACACAGAGACAAACCCACATAGATACTGTTATCTCGTACTAGGGAAAGGCACCAAAAATATTCATTGGAGAAAAGACAGAATCTTCAACAAATAGTTCTGGGAAAACTAGAAATCAATATGCATCAAAAAGAAACTAAACTCCTATCTCTCACCCTGCACAAAACTCAACTCATAGTGGATCTAGGACTTAGGCACTAGAACAGAGATCCTGCACCTAATAGAAGAAAAAATACGCCCAAATCTCCACTATGATGGCTTAGTAACTGACCTCCTTAACAAGACTCCTAAAGCGCAAGAAGTAAAATCAAGAGTCAATAAACAGTATGGAATCAAACTTAAAAGCTTCTTCTTAGCAAAAGAAATAATCAATAACGTGAAAAGAGAGCCTATAGAATGGGAGAAAATCTTTGCCACATGGACCTTAGATAAAGCATTAAATTCCAGGATATATAAAGAACTCAAAAAAACAACACCAAAAAACAAATAACCCAATCAATAAATAGGCTAAGGAACTGAACAAACACTTCACAGAAGAAATACAATCAGTCAACAAATATATGGAAAAAATGTTCAACATCTCTAGCAATTAGAGAAATGTAAATCAAAACTACACTGAGATTTCATCTCACTCCAGTCAGAATGGGAATTATCAAGAATACAAGCAAAAATAAATGTTGACAAGGATGTGCGGAAAACAGTACACTTATACATTGTTGGTGGGACTGCAAATTGGTGCAGCCAATATAGAAAGCAGTATGGAGATCCCTCAGAAAACTAAGAATAGGGGCTGGGGTTGTGGCTCTGTGGTAGAGCACTTGTCTGGCATGTGTGACATACTGGATTCGATTCTCAGCACCATATATAAATAAATAAATAAAATCAAAGTGTTGTGTCCATCTACAACTAAAAAAATATTAAAAAGAGGAATAGAACCACAGTTTGACCTAGCTATCCCACTCCTCAGTTTATACACAAATGATTCTAGTCAGACCTATTCATCCAAAAATATATCACAGGATTTTTTGTGCCTCAATGAGTTTGTTATATGTTATTTCTTTTCCAGAAATATTGTTTATGTGTATAATATGTCATTGCCTTTTTCCAAACACAAAAGACAGCCCCTACTCTCTTCCTGAAACAATGATTCAATAATATATGTGCTTAATCCTTTCTTACATTCTCAGGAATAACTTTTCCTTACAATTCCTTCAACTCCCATCTGTGTTCTGATATCATCCCCATATACCTCTATTTATACTTTAATTATATTATATTTAAAATTTCCAAAGACTTCCCATAGTCTTTAGAATAAAGTCCAAAAGTCTTGTACTGTTTTGTAAAGCCTTATAAAATATGACTGTGACTAAACTTTCAGAATATATCATAATTTATTAGTTCTTGCCTTTTTATATTCTTTATTATGTATCTACCAAGGTCATTCATGCATAAGTGCCTTATTACTCTAGTTTTTCCCTATGCCTGAAAATGCTGTTCTCTGTAGTCTATATATGGCTTGCTCCTCCTTGTCACTGAGATTTCTGGTTAAATTTCATTTCTGTAAGAATGCTCTCTTAACCAATCCAGATTAATTACTTAATAATTAATACTTACCACTTTCATTTTCTTCATAATACTAACCACAAGGTCTAACTACTTTGGCTACTCTCTGTCTCCCTCCTTTAGAATATAACTCCCAAATGACAGGGAAATTTTATCTTCTCTACAATAGTTTCTTCTGGATCTGGACAATTTACTGACAATAGTTATTAATCAATAAATACAGAGTTAATGAATGATTAATAATTTTTACTGTCTTATTTCCTTATTAAACTATACATATCTGAAAACTAAGGTACATGCCTTAGTTTAAGATCTTTCTCTTTATCCCTAGCTCTGAACAGAAGTGCCTAGAATAGAGCATAGGTTCAACAATATTGTAGGGTCTAACTGCTTTACTTTTATAATTTTGGGTAATGGATTGTAAGGGTCCTAGGATCATGTCTTTTTGACCTGTTTCATGATTTCTTGTTTCCTATTTACCAATTTTTAGAAAAAAATGAGTTTTATGTGCTGAGAAAACTATATATCCACATACAAAGATGGAAACTTAACTGCCCTGTACAAAAATCAACTTAAAACATATCAAAATGCTTTTCTCAAAAATAATTTTAAAAGGGCTGGGAAGTGCAGCTCAGTGGAAAAACACTTGTCTCACATGCACAAAGCTCTGGGTTCAATTCCCAGTACCAAACACACGCTTACACACAGTATGAGTAAGAAGGAACTTCCTGAACATAACATTACATGAGAAAGAACATTAAAGAAATACCCATAGTTAACATCCTACTCAGTGGTCAAAGAACAAAAGTTTTCCACCTTGGATCAGGAACAAGCAAGAATGTTTGTTTCACCATTGCTATTCAACATTGTACTACAAATTCTAGCGGGGATGATAAAAAAAAAATAAAAAGCATTCAAATTGGAAAGAATTTTTGCTATAAATAGACACCAGAAAGATATTAAGGCTAATAATTAATTCAGTAATATTATAGGAAACAAAATGAACACAAAAACACTGCTAACACAAAGAGACTGGTTGTCTTTTATATACCAGCAATAACGAATCTAAAAAAGGAAATTAAGAAAAAAATGCAGTTTTCAATAGCATCTAAAATAGTAAAGTATTACTGGATATGGTCGTGCACACCTGTAATCTTAGCTGTTTGGGAAACTGAGGCAGGAGAATTACAGGTCTGAAGCCAGCCTTAGCCATAAGCAATCTAAAGAGATCCTTCTCAAAATTAAAAAAAAAAAATAGAAAGAGCGGGGATGTGGCTTAGTGGATAAGGGCCCTTGTATTCAATCCCTGATACTAAAGAAAAAACAAAACAAAGTATCAAGGAATAAATGTAACCATGAAATATAACCATAGTAATGAACAGGTTGTAATTTGAAAACTACAAAACATTGCTGAAAGAAATTGAAGAAAATTTAAAAGTGAAAATATCCAATACTCATGCTTAGGGAGACTAGATATTACCAAATTGTCAATATTACACAAAATGTCATACAGATTCACTGCAATGTCCATAAAATTTCTTGCAGTCTTTGTTCACCAGAAATGGAAAAACAGGTTTTCAATTCATTTGGAATACCTGAATAACCAAACCAACTTTTAAAACAAGAGTAAGATTTGATTCACATTTTATAATTTCAAAACATAGTATGTAACTATGATAACCAAGACAGAGTAGCATTTGCACAAATATGTATAATATATCTCCCTGAAATAGAATGAAGGGTAAAGAAATGATCAACTGATTTTTGATAAGTGTGCTAAGCTCACTCAATTTAGGATAGTTTTTTCAGTAGATGGTGCTAAAATAGGTGTATATTCAAGTGCAAAGAAATGAAGTTGTACTACTCCCTTACATTATAAACCAAACTTAAAGCAAAATGAATTAATGTTCCAAATGTAAATAAATACTTTTGAGAATCAAAGTCATAAAAGCATAAAGGTAAATATTCATGACTGGATTCATCAATAGATTCTTTGATATGACACAAAAGCATGAGAAATTTTTTAAAAATAGGTAATTTAGATTTAAAATAAAAACAAAAACTATTTTGCCTCAAAGAACATTGTCAAGAAAGTGATAAGATAACCTAAAAATGTGTTAAAATGTTTGAAAACATTATATGATAGAGGTTTTACATCTGTAATATAGAATTAATTCCTTAAGGACAAAAACACAGGGCTAGAGTTGTAGCTCAGTGGTAGAGTGTTTGTCTAGCATGTGTGAGGAATTGGTTTGTTCCTTAGCGCCACATAAAAATAAGTAAACAAAATAATGGTATTGTGTCCATCTACAACCAAATAAATAGTTAAAAATAAAAAAGAACAAAAACAAATGTAAAAATAAAAATGGATAAAATAGACCTTTTCCCAAATATGATACACAAATGGCCAACAAGTAAATGAGAATATAATCAACACCAGCCAGGCATAGTGTCACACACCTCTAATCCAAATGACTCTGGAAGAGGCAGAAGGATCACAAGCTCAAGATCAGCCTTGGTGACTTGGTGAGACCCTGTTTCCAAATGAAAAATGAAGAGGGCTTGGGATGTGGCTCAGTGGTACAGTACCCCTGACTTCAATTGCAAGTGCTAACAAAAGAAGAAAATTAACATAATTAATTATTTGGAAAACTCAAATCAAACTTACAAGAAAATATCACTTTATGCCCACTGGCAGGTTATAATAAAAGAAAAAATTAAGTATTGGTGAAGTTAAGGAGAAAACAGCGTCATTATATATTAATGGTGGGAATGTAAAATAGCATTTTGTCATTTCCTCAAAAAGCTAAATACATATTTACTATATGTTCTATAAAGTCTATTCCTTATTATATGCTCATTAGAATCTTAAGGACTCAAAGAGATCTTTGTATACTAATGTTCATTGAAGTATTTTTCACAATAATCACACACTGGAAACAACCTAAGAGTCTATAAACAGGTAAATAAAGAAACACAATCTGCTATTTAAATACAGTGAAACATTATTCTGTCATCAAGATAATTACATTCTTTAACATTTAATATCATGTATTAATTTTAAGACACATTCTAAAGAAATAATCTAGACATAAAGGATAAATAATTTATAAATATATTATCTAGAATAAGCATATTCCTATCTTATAGAGATAGAGATTCCTATCTTATTAAATTGGTGGTTTACCTGTGGCTAGAAGGAAGGAATTAGAAGTTATTACATTTTTATTACAGAATTTCTGCTTGATGTGATGTACTTAAAATATTTTGGAAACATCAGGGATCATCACAAAATATTGTGAATGTAATGCTACTGGATTTTACACTTAATAGTAATATGCCTAATTTTGGTTCATTATTTACAAAATATGAACCCATGAATGTTAATTGATAATACTAGGGGAAATCAAATTGTAGTGTACATGAGAACTCTGTACAATTTTTGCAAATTTTCTTTAAATACAAAATTATTACAAAATAAATAATTTATTTTTTTAAAAAGATTAGTACAATTTAGGAGGGTCTAAATATATATTTAAAATTATTTTTAATAGCATAGGCACAGAAAATAGACATGTAAAACATAAAACACAGAAAGAATTATTTTCAGAGTAGTGCTGTATCTCATAATAAAAATGACCATTTAATGAGTGTCTCTCATATGAAAAACATTTTATTTGCATAATTTTCAGTTATCACAATGATCCTGAAATTCAATTATTAAGTGACCAGACAAGGAGGTTATGGTTCAGTGAGATTAAATAACCTGGCCCACATGGAGCAGTTTGTAGTTACAGAGCATGGGTTTGAAACCAAATCTGTTCCATTGAAAAGCTTATGGTAGCAATTTTAAGTTAAATTGAGTATCTGGATAACATAAATGTGCCCTATATATGCAATAATGTACATAAATTATAAATAATAAAATTATAAATATCAAACAAGAAATAGTTTAGAATATTTATCAAATTTGTGCAGAAATATTTGCCTTTTAAGAGATTAAAATTAAAAAGCACAAAACTTACATGATAGAATAGAAAAATTTAAATCTATAAGTATTAAATAGTACAAAAATCAACTAGAAAGCATAAACAATATTTGCACTGCTAGCAACATACTGTTTGCATCTATACAATACAAAGAATGTAGCCAAATTGATAGAAGCAATAGTAAGACCTCAATAGGCAAATGGCTGAATAATGTTATAAATATTTTCCATAATGAACAATTAGTGAATAAATATGTTAAAAATGTGAATCCTAAGTATACTCAAAGTAAAGTCACTTGATCTTTTATGAAAGCACAAATATTTATAAATTTGATGACCAATATTTGTAAAGTTATAATGTATTGCCCCTCAAATGGTATTACGATTTGGAATAAAACAGAGGGCAATATAGCTATGTGAACCATAGACCATAAACTATAAACACCTTTTGACGCAGTAACTTTACTGGTAGATATTTCTCTTAAGGGAAAAATCTAAAAGTAGGAAAAATTGTTCAGCAACAGACCACTGAAGTGCTATTCATGGAAGAAAACACTGGAAATAATTCAATCATGTATGTCTAGTGAAATGATTTTTAAAATTTTGGTATATAAATGTGTCATATGAGAAATTACATACAAATACTAATCATGACTGAAAATACAAAAATAATTATGAAATAAAATTAAGAGAAAATGAGAATAGAGAAATTAATATGCAATCTGTGAGTGCGATGATGTATAAATATGTCAATGTACAAGGCTATCTGCAAGAAAAAAATAGTTGCTGTGTTGGAGTGTTAGGTTAATGTACTCTGTTATTCTTTTATTAATCTTCAATGCCAAATTTTGTGGAACTTAATTGTGATATTTTAGGTATTGTTACATCAGATTAGAAATTAATCTTGTAGTTACAAGTTGAGGGTACTCAGCTAAAGAGAAAGGAAGAACTTCATGGTAGAATTCTCTGGTTTTAATTAGGGCAAGAGGTGAAGGCAATGAGAAACGTTGAGATTTGGGGCAAGGAATTCCTGAAAGAAAGTATGAAGAGCTTAATTACCAACATGACGTGGAAAACTTCAAGATAATTTTAGGGATTCTTCATTAAAGTAGATTTTAGTGGTTCTTCATAATTGCTTCTTGTATCAAATTCTCAAAGATTGTCCATGGATTATACTCTGGAAATACATTGAATGAATGGAGACACTGTTGATACCCTAATTTGGGCTTATTTGGACCTAGAAAATCAAGTTAGGAAAATCAAGTCACCAGGTTAGTTATATCTTCTTCTCCCACAACTAGATGCATGTGGATTAATCTTTTAAAATGTCAGGGTCTGAGACACTATGCAAATCCTAGAAGAAAACATAGGGTCAAAACTAAAGCACAAGCCAGGCGCGGTGGCACAAGCCTGTAATCCCAGCACTTAGGGAGGCTGAGACAGGAGAATCGCGCGTTCAAAGCCAGCCTGAGCAGTGGCGAGGTGCTAAGCAACTCAGTGAGACTCTGTCTCTACATAAAACACAAAATAGGGCTGGGGGTGTGGCTCAGTGGTCGAGTGACCCTGAGTTCAATCCCTGGTACCAAAAAAAAAAAAAAAAAGATGAGAAAGGAACACTGCAGCACATAGGCATAGACAACGAGTTTCTCCATAGGACCAGGAAATAATGCCAAGGTCAGGAAATAATGCCAAGAGTTAATTAATGAGATGACATCAAATTAATATGCATTGGCACAATGAAGGAAAAATTAGGAACATGAAAAGAGAACCTAGAGAATGACAGAAAAACTTCACTAGCTACTCTTCTGACAGATCAATATCTAGAATATATAAAGAACTCAAAAACTTTATGCCAAAAAATCAAATAACCCAATTAATAAAAGGGCAAATCAACTTAACAGACACTTTTCAGAAGAAGAAATACAAATGACCAACAAATATATGAAAACATGTTGAACATTTTTTAGCAATTAGGGAAATGTAAATCAAAAAACACTGAGATTTCATCTCAAACCAATCAGAATGGCAGTCATCAAAATGACAAATAATAATAAATGCTAGAGAGGATATGAAGAAAAAGGAACAACTTTACCCTATTGGTGGGATTGTAAATTAATGAAACCACTATGGAAATCAGTATAGAGATTCCTCAAAAGACTAGGCATTTGATCACTCATGAGACCCAGGTATACTACTCCTTGGTATTTATCCTAAAGAATTAAAGTCATCAAAATATAGTCATACATGCATACTCATGATTATGGCAGCACAAGGCACAACATGGAAGCAGCCTAGGTGTCCATCAATGGATGAATGGATAAAGAAAATATGATATACATACACAATGGAGTTTTATTCAGCTATAAAGAAAAATGAAATAATGTAATTTGCAAGAAAATGGATGGAAATAGTTTCTATCATATTAAGTGAAATCAGTCAAATTCAGAAGGTTAAAGGACATGTGTTTTCTCTCATTATACAGAAGCTAGAGAGGAAGAAGGAAAAGAAGGATAGGGGTAGATCTCAAAAATTAAAGGGAGAAGAGTAGAGGAAAGGGACAAATGGATAGGAGGTAAGGAGGAAGGCGGAAATACTGAGGAGTGATGTTGGCCAAATTATGTTATTATGTTGTGTACATGTACAAATGTGTTACAACAAACCACTTCATTATGTACGACAATAATGTACCAATAAAAAATGTGGAAAAAATAAAATGTCAGGGTCTGAATGAAAATGACTTACAAACTTCTGGGGTCTAGTACTTATAGGTGAGTATCACCTTTTATTTTCTTTTGTTTGATTTGGCTTGAGTTTGAATTTTCTTTATTGTAAATACTCTACATTCTAAATAAGGATCAAATGCATTGATGCATGAACGTTTCTCTATGGCTTAAAGAAAACATGTTACTACAGTGTCTTGTACTAGTATTAAAATTTATCTCAGTTAATAAGAAGCATAGGAACGAATCACTATTTTAGTCCCTGAAGCAAAACATGGAAACTGCATGTTGGAAAAATCCATTAGAAAATGCATGATTTAGCTGGGCAAAGTAGCACACTCCTATAATCCCAGTGGCTCTGGAGGCTGAGGCAAGAAGTTCGCAAGTTCTAAGCCAGCCTTAGCAACTTAGCAAGGCCTTAAGCAACTTAGGTAGATCCTGTCTCAAAATGAAATACAAAAAGGCACTGGGGATATGGCTCAGTGGTTAAGTGCTCCTGGGTTCAATACCCAGTACCAGGAAGGAAGAAGGAAGAAGGGAGGGAGGGAGGGAGGGAGAGAAGGAAGGAGGGAATGAAGGAAGGAGGTAGGGAGGGAGGGAAGGAAGGAAGGAAGGAAGGAAGGAAGGAAGGAAGGAGAAAGAAAATGCATGCTATCACAACTTCAGCAATATTATGAAATTATAGAGTTGGATCATGAGGGGATAGGCTGATCAGAGGTAGCACTGGCAAGCTCAGAGTATTAGTTTTAACACTCACATACTAGTTTATATACTAGTTATATATAAGTTTATATGTCCAAATCAATGAGGCATATTTTTGGTAAATTCTAATAGTTTTTAATAATTTCCAGCAAACAACAATTTAGCAGTCAGGAATCCCTAGCTCAATTAATTTTTATCAGTTCTTTAATAGTCTTTCTTGAGATTTTTAGAGTAAACTACTATTCAACTCACTTAAAATAGAAGCTGTACTCTACAGAATTTAACACATTGGTGTCAGAAGCAAAACTTCTCAAATGCTACTTGGCAAATCAGTTATTGCTTTAAATGCTAAGGTCCTTTGCATTAAGTTTTCAATAGTATTTATCACTGGTAAGGCAGAATTTAGGACAGAAGAGGAGGAAGATAATGGCATAAAATTTTGGAATATAAAAGTTGGGAAAGTAGTTGCTTTTCATTTATAATAAATATTTCAAAAACAGTAAATTTTTAAAAATGAATTTCTTCTCAACAGTTTTGGGAAATATCTACTGAAAAATCAAATACTATATAACTGTTATATTATTAGTGGTTTACATACATTCAGCAGTACATTTATAAAATGCATTCTAAGGGCTGGGGTTGTGTCTTAGTGGTAGGGCACTTGCCTTGCACGTGTGAGGCACTGGGTTCGATCCCCAGCACCGCATAAAATAAATAAATAAAGGTATTGTGTTCATCTACAATGAAAAAAATATTTAATATAAATAAACAAATAAAATGTATTCTGATTAATCAAACATTACTTTGTAATATGTAAATTAAAAATCCAATTAATGAATTATTATGGGCTTAATTTTATGAACTAAAAATTGTATATGTTGTATGAACAATTAGCTGGTAAACTATAGCAAAGTTATGAATACTAGTAATTAAAATGTGTTTGCTAAAAATTTTCTCCTCAGATATGTTGTATTGACAACACCTTTTACCCATAGTCCACTTTTGTGGATATGTCTATTTGCATCCAAGAGAATTAACCAAATTATTTACAATTATCCTCAAATTATGTCAAATTTTTAAAGAAAAATGTAAGTCAGAAATAAATTAGTTCATAAAAATAAGAACATATTTATACTAAAACTTAGAATTATAGTACACAAATCAGTATCTGACATAGTTTTGACTGTCTTATTAGAATTTTTAGAATAATGAGGGTTAGCTTTTTAAGCTCATCTCAATCCATATGTTCTCATAAACAAAGCTATGCTTTCAGCATTAGTCATATACTTCTTTGATAAAATACCATTTTATAAATTACTACATTAATTTAGAGCAGTCAATCCTCCCTTAATTAGTAGAATTTCCCCACTCTTAAATATTTCTCCAGTGTGTATTAGCATAAATGATGTGCTACAACCTTAGCTTTCATATGATTTGACCTAAGTCATGTGTATAAAGATAAGGAAACAAAAATCCACTTTCACACTTTATAAAGACAAGTTATAATTTTGAATGGTTTCAAGTCTAGCTCTAAATTCAAAAGTGCAAATTATAATATATTTTCAAATATAGTTATTTATTGAATGTACATTTAGGAAAGAAAATTAGAAAGAATTTTGCCTAACTTCTCAGAAAAAATATGCTAACAAGAACACCTATCATTTTTCAAATACTCATTTGGCTCCACAATCACTGTGCTGGATACTTTACACATACTATCTCATCTAATGTTCACAATAATCTGATGAAGTAGATGTAGTGCCTTTATTTATGATTTACCAAACTCATTTAGCAAATCAACACTTCTTATGTATGGTAGCATTTTAAATTATTCCCATCTTTCATCCTTACCTATTTCCAAAGACAACTTATGCAATCAAACCAGAAAACTGAGAACCATTTTACATTCCAAAGAATGTTTTTAAAATAAAATATCTTTTTAAAAGTATTTTTTAGTTGTAGATGGACACAATCCTTATTTTATTTATTTATTTTTATGTGGTGCTGGGGATGGAACCCAGTGTATCATACATGCAAGGCAAACACTCTACCACTGAGCCACAACCCCAGCCCCAAAACAAAATATCTTACTGATATTATTTGAAATTGACAAATCATATGTGTATATATGTATTGGCTAATCTGTGAAGTTTTGCTACATACATATAATGTGGAATAATTAAATCAATTAAATAACACATTTATTACCTCATCATTTTTTTCTGGTGAGACACTTAAAATTTACCCTTATAGCTATTTTGAAATTTACAACATGTTATTGTTAATTATAGTCACCTTGATTTGCAATAGATATCAAAATTATATTTTCCCTGTCTAATTGAAAATTTGCACCTATTTACCAATATCTCCATTTCCTCCTCTGACTCTCATAGCCTCTGGTAATTGCCATTCTACTCTCAAATTCTATGAGTTGAGCTTTTTAAAATTCTACATATAAGTAGGATCATGTGGTATTTTCTCTGAGTTTTACTTAGCCACAAAGAAAAATTCAATTATGTCATTCATAGGAAAATGGACATAACTTGAGATCATTATGCTAAGCAAAATAACCAGACTCAAAAAGTCAAGAGTTGAATGTTTTCTTTAATATGCGGAAGCTAGAGAGAAAAAAAAGTGGGGGTGGGGAAAGTTGGGGGATTTCATGAAAACAGAAGGGAGACCAGTAGAGTGTTGGAAGAGGGTCAAAGGAAGGGAGGGGGGAAGAAAAGTGAGGTAATAGGAAATAAAATTGACCAGGTTATATTAAGTGCCTGTATGAATTTGTAACAGCAAATCCCATTATTATGTAATTATAATGCACCAATAAAATTATTTTTAAAAAATGACCTTCAGTTACATCCATATTATCACAAATGGTAAGATTTTATGTTTCCTAATAACCAAATAGCATTATTGTGTACAGGTACCACATTTTCTTTATTCATTCATTAGTTGATGGACATCTGGGTTGATTACACAACTTGGCTATTGTGAATGATAATAATAATGGACATGGACATGGACATGCTGGTATCTCTTTGATATCCTTATTTCATTTCCTTTGAACATATACCAAGAAGTGGGATACTTAGATCATATAGTAGAACTAGTTCTAGTTTAGATTTTGTTTTTAGTTTTTGAGGAATAGATATACTGTTCTCCATAATGGCTATACTAGTTTGTATTCCCACCAACAATGTACAAAAGTTTCTTTTTCTCCACATCCTTGCTAGCACTTACATTTCAGCTGTTTGAGTAATTTAGTTATGACTTATAACAAGAAAAGAAAGTGCTTTGAGAATGAATGTTTTACTTTTGGAAATCAGAGGAATTAATATTTACTATTTTTCAACACATATTGAAAAGATGAAGTAATAAAAGTCCTTCCTTTGGAAGTTAGCCATGAACCATGTTCCTGTATTATTCAGACATTGTCAACTTTCAAATGAAGAGAAGCATTTCAGTCCCACTTGTTCACAAAAAAAAAAACTTCTATAATAATGCTCCCATGATCTTACCTTTGAATCAGAGCAAATGTTTGAGTACACTTATTAACTATAGGGTTTGGATAATATTAAAAAGAAATTTTATGAAGCTACTCTTTGTGTTTTATTTGTAATATTTGGACATTTTTACATAATTATTTCTAATGATTCTATGTTAGTTGTGGACACCAGTATTCATGACTTTCAGTGCTTGTATTTACAGTTATCCCAACATGCAAAGTAAAATTCAGAAAAGAACAAAATGTTAACAAAAATAGTGATGATTCAGATTCTAAGAGGTATAACGTTGTCCATTTATCCAACCTCAAAAAAAGTATGGCTTTCATTATTAGGTTACAATGGATCAAGATTTGTGTTCACATTAATGTTGCCCTCATTTCCATTTATATTAAACTGGTATTTGTTTTTTAAAGGAGGCACATGAATGAACAGAGCCTTCCCCAATCTCTGTTTGTTCAGCTTGTAACATGCACAATAGCAAATTCAATCTTGTTAAGAGGCTTATTCCTCCATTGTAGAAGTTAACTTGAATTGCAAGTAAGTTTGAATTTACATGGGTTGTGTTTTTGTGTGGAAGAATGAATTGAAGATTTAAGGGCTTTTTTTTCCTTTCTCAATAATAAATTGCTTATGATTATTTTATTTCAAACACCCTTTTCCTGTGCCATTACTCAAATGAGAAAAAAAAAAGTTAAACAATAGAAAGTCTAAGTTTATCTGGAAAAAAATAACACCTGAAATGTCAATTAAATCATACTTTTTAAAAGTCTCAAAGAAAATTTTTCATTCAGGCAAGTGTAAAGCAAACATCGTTTGTCATTGGTTAAGCATAATTTAGTTTAAGTCAAATAATGAGGCAATGAATGCATAGATATGAAGTCACCTTTGTTAGCAAATTATGTTTTGAAACACTTATGAAATTATTTTACCAAGGTTCTTTTCCCCTGCAAATTTATTATAATCAAAGAAAATGAAGCAAAGTAGCATCATCCAACACATGGAAAGAATTCTAAGAAAATTTTAGCTGTGTGCCAAGTACATAGGTTACTTTGATAACCTATATCAAATGTGAACAATTCAACTATCACTATCTTTGCTACACTACATTAGGTATTGTGGCAATTACAGCAGCTGCCATTGATCACATAAACATAAAACTTTATGGAACACACACACACACACACACACACACACAGAGTAGCATGCAAAGAGGCACACACATGCCTAACAGTAGTTTAGAGGTATATATGTTGATAGAAAAATAGTACTCAAAAAGACCCTAACACTTATCAACTGTGACCTTGGGAAAGTCACTTTACGTCTTCACTGAAGTCTATTTTCTCCCTTTACAAAGAAACATACTAAATGTAATGCATAAACTTGTATAGGGTCTTGAACATTACAAGGACAGTGACAGATTTTCATAATGGCATTGTGATTATTGTAAGACAATATATTTTTTTGTTGTGCAAAGAATTGCCATTTAAAGGTTAAGGAATATCAAGTATTGAATTTACTCTAAGATGTTTCAGAAAGAAGGGAGAGGGGAACAAACAAATGGCTAAATAAATGTGGTAAAACATTCACATTTGGGGAAACAGTAAAGAATATAGTGCAATATTTGAACAATTTAGTTCGTTCTTTTATTGTTTCTTAAAATGGAAGTTCTGGTTATTGATTTGAGACCTTTCTTTTCAATATGGATATCCACTCTTACAAAGTTCTCTTTAAGTATCCCTTTAGCTGCATGCTATGAAAGAATTTCTAAATATTTTATAATTTCTCCTTTGAAACATGGGTCATTTAGAAGTCTGATAATTTCCAAATGACTACAAAGTTCTTGGAAGAATAATATCATTGGTAAAGCTCCCAAACATTTAAAGAAGAAATATCAGTTTTACATGTGGAAAAGAGAACATTTCCCAACTCATTCTATGAAGTCTGAATTTTATTATTACCAAAACCATTAACATTTCATGAAAAAATATCACAGAAAAATATTTCTCATGTACCAACAAACAAAATTTATTAACAAAATTTTAGGAAGTTATATCAAAAAGGTAAGATACATTATGACCATGCAAGACTTATCTCAGATATTCAAAATGGATTTAACATTTGCACATCATTATAAATTCAAAAATTTAGAATGATTTAAGAACAGAAAATAATACATGATCATTCCACTAGGTGCAGAAAAAAATTGACAAAAATCATCACTCATTCATAAAAATTCTCAGTAAAATAAGACTAGAAGGGAACTCTCAACCTTATACAGTAATTTGATAAAGCACTTACAGCTAACATCAGGCTTAATTGTAAAAGAGTGGATACCTAAAACCAGCTAACAAAGTAAGATTATTAACTATACGTACTACAATGTATGCTGTACCTGAAAATTCTAGTCAGTGCAATAAGACATGAAAAAGAAATAAATGCATACAGACTGGAAAGAAGTAAAACCATCTTTATTGCTACACAAATACATTGTAAAATCCTATAGAATCTACAAAAAATAAAAATAAAAAACAAGAAATCAAAAGTGAGTTAAGCTGGGGCTGTAGCTCAGTGGCTGAGCACTTGCCTGGCATGTGTGAGGCACTGGGTTCGATTCTCAGCACCACATATAAATAAATAAAGGTCCATTGACAACTAAAAAATATTTTTTAAAAAGTGAGTTAAGCAATTTGCATAAGAGAGGGTCAATAAAAGATTGCATTTTTCTATACCAACAATGAACAATCAGAAATTGAAAGACAAATATGGTAACTAAAGTAGAATAGAAATATGACTTAGTGATACATTTGACAAAATATTTACAAGCACTATACACTGCAACCTATTAAACAGTGTGAAGATAAATACTTAAAAGGCATAAATGGAGAATATCATCTTTATGTATAAGACTCAATTATTATTAAGATAATATATCTGCCTAATTTGATCTACATATTCAATATTATCTCAAATTTCTGGCATACTTAAAAAGTCAGTACACAAGAACACAACTTAGGTTTCATTACATGACTTCTATAAAACCAAAAAACAAATGTCACAGTAAAATATATAGTAAAAGCATGTTAGTTCATTTATAGTGCATGATAAATGCAAACATTCTTAATTGTAAATGAATGTTTATAGAAATCTGTAAGAGATAAATTAACATAGCAAGGGCATAAATAAATAAAACAGAGAAAAATAAAATACAAAACTCCATAAATTGAATTATAGAACAAAATTTAAGGGCTAAAACTATAGATTTTCTAGAGATAAACATGGACAAGTAGCTTGACAATCTGCATTTCTTAGTTACAACCATGAAGTATAAGAAAATGTGAAGTAAAAAAATATAAAGTACAAAAATAAATAATTTTGACATTGTTTTAAATATTTTATCTTCAAAGGACATGATTATGAAGTAGAAAAACAAGTCATAGAACTGGATATAATATTTCTAAAACATATATCCTACAAATGACTTGTATCTATACAACTCACTAAAAGTCAACCAACCTCAATTAAAAAGGGCAGTTAAAAAGGGAAAAGATCCCAGCACTTAGGGAGGCTGAGACAGGAGAATCGCGAGTTCAAAGCCAGCCTCAGTAACGGCGAGGTGCTAAGCAACTCAGTGAGACCCTGTCTCTACATAAAACACAAAATAGGG
>PVHX01022536.1:0-27509 GCA_004024805.1 Geosciurus inauris | reverse complement strand
TTAAAAGATATAAATAAATAAGGTAAATAAGATAAAAATAATCAAGATATATGTACAAAGATATCTTTGCAGAATTATTTATTAAAATAATCTTAATGTCAAAATAAGAGAATTAACTGAAAAAGTATTGTATTACATATAATTTGACGTCATTCAGTAATTAAAAAATATCTTCTCAAATAATATTTAAAGCTATTGAAATATTTCAAAACTAAAAAAAAAAAAAAAAAAAGAATCAATAAATGGGATGGATTCAAACTAAAAAGCTTCCTCTCAGCAAAAGAAACAATCAATGAGGTGAATACAGAACCTGCATCCTGGAAACAAATTTTTGGGACACACACATCAGATAGAGCACTAATCTCCAAGATATATAAAGAACTCAAAAAACTTAACACCAAAAAGCAAACAACACAATCAATAAATGGGCTGAGTTGAACAGACACTTCTAAGAAGATATACAATCAAACAACACATATATGAAAAAAGGTTCAGCATCTCTATCCATTAGAGAAATGCAAATCATAAGATTTCATCTCACACCAGTCAGAATGGCAGTTACCAAGAATACAAGCAACAATAAGTGTTGGCAAGTATGTGGGTGAAAAGGCACACTCATACATTGCTAGTGGGACTGCAAATTGGTGCAACCAATCTGGAAAGCAGTATGGACATTCCTTAGAAAACTTGGAATGGAACCACCATTTGACCCAGCTATCCCACTCGTCGGTCTATACCCAAAAGACTTAAAAATAGCATACTACAGTAATACAGCCACTTCAAAGTTTATAGCAGGACAATTCACAATTGCTAAACTGTGGAAGAAACCTAAATGCCTCTCAATAGATGAAAAGATAAAGAAACTGTGGTATATATACACAATGGAATATTACTCAGCAATAAAAGAGATTAAGATTATGGCATTTGCAGGTAAATGGATGGAGTTGGAGAATATGCTAAGCGAAGTAAGCCAATCCCAAAAAACAAAGGCCGAATATCTCTCTAAGTGGATGCTGATCCATAATTTGGGGGTGGGGGTGGTCACAGGAAGAATGGAGGACCTTTGGGCAAAGGGGAGGAAGGGGAGAGGAGGAGGCATGGGGGCAGAAAAGATGTTGGAATAAGATGAACATCATTACCCTAGGTACATGTAGGGAACATGATGCAACTCTACATCATGTGCAGTCAGAGAAAAGAAAAGTTGTGCTCCATCTGTGTACAATGAATAAAAATGCATTTTTCTGTCATATATACCTAATTAGAATAAAAATAAATAAATTTTTTAAAAAGAACAGTAAAATAAAGTTCACATATAATACACAAATTGGCTATCTAACATGCAATCTATCGCCCCCACACTGCCAAAAAACAAAACAAACAACAATAACAACAACAAAAAAAAAACAGTGTGAGATATAGATGGTCAGTTTCTGAGATCTAAAACCTAGGAAGAACTTAGATAACATGACTCACCCTAACTGACATAATTAAGAGATTTTTTTTTTTAAATCACCAACAGATCAGATTATGCCCTAACAACAACTCATGAGAAAATTGTTATGGGTTTTAAATGACTAACAGCAAAAGTGTGTTCAAAAGGTCTATACAGATGCAAAATATTATTGAATGTAATATTTCCACCAACACAGTGTGATATTATTCTTATTATCAGTAAAAGGAAAATTCAGATTTAAGAAGTCAAATTGTATGAGGCAATAGTCATATATCTGAATTAAATTTCTCTGGGTGCCGTATGGTACTTAAGTGTTACAGAAAATCAGAAGCAAGGAAGAATCAATAAAGGTCAAAGAAAAAAGCTGCAACTTGGGCTAGACTTCAGAAACTGAACAAGCTCCACAAATGCAAGGGTATGGGGAGGACAGTAATACTATCAGAGCAGTATGTTGTGTCTCAACAAAATAAGAAAACTTAAGTAGAGAACAGGTATATAGGGAAGTGAGGGTGGGAAGAAAGTGAATCATACAGAGAGCTTGAATTAGAACCAGAAAAGACTCCATGGCTAATTTGAATCTCACAAGGTAAGAAACCAGAGTCTTCAAAACAATGTTGGAATATCTTGTTTCCATTATATTAGCAAATAAATGATAAAAATGAACATTCAATATGACAAGAAAGTGCAAAGAAAGATGCTCATGTACACTGCTGGTACGAGAGCAAATTATGGAACTGCTTTATTTTAAAAAGCAATTTAGTAAACTATTAAATATTTTGACAGAGTAATTTTACCTGTAAGAATTTATAAGGAAAAAATCAGAAATACAATCAACTTTTATTCATAAAGCTATTCATCATATTTTATACTGTGAAAAAACAAAAAGAAACAAGGTCCAAAGATATATTGGAAAACTTAAAGTAAACATATGTTAAATAATAATTTAAAACAGAATGGAGCCATTAAAATTATTCAGTGAGAAATCAATAAAATATTAAGTATATAATCAATATGAACTATTTTTTAGATCTGCATAAGAAAACAATGTTAATGGTAGCTGTATTTAGGTGATAAATTATAAAATATTCATATTTTTACCTTTATTGGACTATTTTCTAAATTGGCCAAATGGGTATATTTTATATTTACCATCATATAAAATTAAAAAACATATCCTAGGGATCATGTTGAATAATATCATAGAGGAAATATCTGAAAAACCATACTGCAAGACACAGTCTGTTCTCTTCAATATATTGATGTCATGAGAAAGAACTACAAAAGTATGGGATGGGGTGGGTTCTTATAGATTAGAAAGAAAATTAACATAGTCTTTAATAAATATCATTAAGAATCTTTGCTTTAGTACTGAGTTGGGGAGAGTAAAAATGAGACATTTGGGAGACAATTAGGGAAATTTTGAAAATGGATTGGGTATTAGGTTATATTAGAGAATTGTTGTTCATTTTCTTTGATGTAATTATAGTAATTTCTGAAAATGTCTGACACAGTAACAGGTCAGAGAGAGATGCAAGCTGAAGAATTTAAAGTAAAATTTCCTGAAAATTGTAAATTACTCTAAACTATCTCAGAAAAAAATACATATCTATGAAAAATAGGCCAAAATATTAAAGATTATAAAATCTAGGCATTAGGCATGAGTGTTCATTAGTCTTCTACTTTGATAAATCTCAAATTTTTCATTATAAAAATTTTAAAATAGATCATGGAATCTTTATTATTTTTGAAGGAAAAGACCTATTTATTTTCAACAAAGAAAAACAGAAAATACCGCCTAAAAAAGAACCAGAATGGAGGCTGGAGTTGTGACTAAGGAAGTCTTGGGTTAGGAATATAGCTCAGTTAGTAGCGTGCTTGCCCTGCATACACATGGCCCTGCATTCTAGTCCTCAGCACCACAAAAAAAAAGAAAAGGAGAAGGGAAGTCTTGAAGGCAAAATATTTTTTTAAAAAGATAAAGCAGACTAGGAGACATTATTTGCAAATCACTTATTTTATAAATAAATTTTTCTCAGAGTATATATATACAGAACTCCTTATAACTGAGCAATAAAAAGATAACCCAATTTAAAAATGAGCAAAATCGGTCTGGGGTTGTAGCTCAGTGGTAGAGTGTTTGCCTAGCATGTGTGAGGCACTGGGTTCAATCCTCAGCACCACATAAAAATAAATAAATAAAACAAAGGTATTGTGTCCATCTACGACTAAAAATATTTTTTAAAAAATGAGCAAAGGCTTTAACAGACATTTCTCCAACAAAGAAATACAAATAGCTGATAAGCACATGAAAGGATGCTCAATATCATTAATCTACAGAAAAAAGACAAATTAAAGTACAATGAAATACATGGCTATAATAAAAAGGACAGATAATAAAAAGTGTTCATGAGGATCTGGAAAAATTACAACCTTTTTATATAATAGATGAGTATAGTCACTTTGGAAATTAATTTGGTAGTTTTTATTAAAATTACAAGTAACTTTATTATATGGTTTAGTAATTCCACTTATAAGTAGCTACCCAAGAGAATGAAAACCTATGACCACACAGAGATTTGTACATGAATGTTCATTATAGTAGCCAAATAGTGGAAATAATATAAATTTCCATCAACTAATAAATGAATAAACAAAATGTAGTATAGTCATACAATATGAATATGGATTCATTCATTCATATCATGTTGAATACAATACTATTTAGCAATAATAAAATGAAATATCGATACATACTACAACATGGAAGAACTTCAGAAACATTATACTAATTAAAAGGAGCCAGCTGCAAAAGACCACATAATGTATAGCTTTCGTTTATATGAAATATCCAGAAAGGACAAAACTAGACACAGAAAGCAAATGATTCCTACAGGCTAGGAGCATGAATGCATCATTACTCCAAATGCATATGAGACACAATTTTGGAATAATGAAACATACTTAAAGTGGATTATGAAAATAATATTATAATGATTTACTAAAAACCACTGAATTATACATTTTAAATGAGTATTTTTTTAGTAATTATACTCCAATAAAACTGTTAAAGAGTTTAAGATGGTCCATTCAAATCAACATTGTTGGCTGTAAAAAATCCAAATAGAAATGTTCAGTAAAGGCAGATAGAAATATAAAATAAACCCAAGAGAAACTGTACAATTACCAGAATCAAAATGATGGGTAAAGTCACAGAATAAGTAAGACTGGAGAAAGAGAGAATGTATGCACAGTGGTTTCTGTCCGAGCATTGAGTCCTGAAACATAGCCACATTAAGTAATTCAAGTATATTTTGTTCACTTTCAAAAGTAGAACATAAAACTGAAGCCCTTTCCATTTTTATTATTGTTGCTACATGAATAATAAATGAGGCTTTCAAGGTAAAAATGTCTTTAGAAGAGCCACAAAAAGTCATACAATCTTAGCTAATATCCATCCATACTGAGGAGAAGGGGTAGATGCATGTAAACTGTACAATCAATAGTATAATTAACATTTTTATTCCCCAGGAATATACCAAAATAGAGCCCCCGTTCCTCCTCTGAGATGCAGATTTGATTCTTAATTATACTACAACCATCTGCTAGTCGAAAGTATAAGCATATGTGGAAAATTTCTAAAATTTAGCTCATTTCCATACAGAAAAATAAACAAATATTTGAATAACTATGCAAATGTTAACAAAGGTTATTATACATGGCTATTTTCAAGAATCTGAAATATCTTGCTTAACTCTTCTTACTCAACAAGTTTAAAGGCTACTACAAAAAAACAGTTTATAATTTACTAAGACTTATGTTAGATAATCTATATGTTACAAATATTACCCTTCTTTTTTTCCCAAATAAAAGGAGAGCAAAGACTAACTTTATGGTAACTCTAAACAACAGATATGTTAAAATACACATAACTAAAACATTTCAAATAATTATACTAAAAAAATACACTGTATTACTATTAAAATAATAGCAGTGGAAATAGTAAATTAGTATCGTTAGTATGTAAGTTGTTTATATAAGCAATGATAAAAATACTAAACATGAAAATAAAGTCCTATAACAAACAGTATATGGTTTTCTATTAATTTACCACAAAGTTGAAATTTATAATAGTAATTTAGGTTGATAGGTTAAATGATTCTGATTTTCATCTAAAAATAATTTAACACAAGTTAAAATTAAGAACTTCTTTCTTTTAAATCTTCCTCAATGACTCATTCATGAGACTAGCCTCATCTTCAACATAAATGCTAATAAGCCCCACAAGCTTCTGAAACTCTCTTTGTGTAATTATCTTTTAGCATCTGTCTTTCCCATAGGAAGGTAAAGTGTTCACTGTCATATTTTATAGCATAATGCCTTTCACCAAAGAGCTGCTTAACATTTTGCTGAACTAATAAACAATATAAATGTGCATGTGAGTTAGTCACCTAAAAGACCCTAGTATGAACACTAGGGCAGGGGTAAAATGATCAGTTTTTCAAATTCTATAAATTTAAGAGTGTTTTTGCTAAGCATAAACTATTGGAATTTGGTTAACTACTATATACTGTGAAATGTACATATGAATAAATTTCTATCTTCTCTAGACTTTACTATTTTTTCTTTCATTTACTCATTATAGTCAGTGGCTGCTTTTCATCTATAGGCTGGGAATATGTTTTCTAGCCATTTAAGTACTCATTTTAACAAAATTTCAGATAACAAAACACTGTAGTAGTATTCAACACCCATGCACACAAAAAATACTAAGCACCTACTATATGCCAAGAACTGAAAAGTAAATCAGTGAACAAAAACAAAGAAAAAAGATATAAGTCCCTGCACTCAGGGAACTTATATTCTAATAAATCATGTTACAATGAGATTATGCCTTCTATTTTTATTTTTAGGGTCCTTTAAATTTAAAAAAATGACAGTGGTGGTGGTGGTAGTTTTCATAAACTAGTTACTCTCACAATGTTAAATTCATCAAATTCTATAGAAGGTGTTACATTACTAAATGCAATCAGAAACTAGAATATTCCATTTGTATGGCATGATTAAATCACTACATTATAGCAACTATTTACAGAGAAATTAGTTTATAGAAAGCCTTTTAGATAATCTATATGTTACAAATATTACCCTTATATTTTAGAAAATCAATTGAGGTATTTCTGAAATAGCATTTCTATTTCGGAAAACATCCTAATAACTTAAATGTGTGAGCACAGGTGTTGTGAGTCTGTGTATATACATACATATGTAATTGTACATATGCATATGGGTGTGTAATTTCTTGTGTATTTATTTATATATTTGTTTATTTATTGATACTGGGGATTGAACCCAAGGGTGCTTAACCTTTTTTATATTTTATTTTGAGACAGGGTATTGTTCAGATGCTGAGGGTCTTGCTAAATCCCATATATAATTTTTTAATGAAATAGAGAACTTTAAGAAAATAGCTGGCATTGTCTACAAGCTGCTCATTCTGAGTCACATTTCTTCGGTAATTCAGTTGTTTTCAATTTATTTTAGGAACAAGCAGAGCAATTTTTATACTATGCTGTTCCGGTCACTCTAGGGTGATGTCAGCCTGTCATCACTGTAACAGCTGCATGTAACAACTTCCTGGTAGCACATAATTTCATGGGAAGTACAATTCATCCCCCCCCCCCCAAAATGACTTTAACTTCTTTCAAAATTTACAGTAACAATAAAAGGACAAATGAGGGGCACGGCTTTGTATGTTAAGAGGATCTGTGTAATTACCCTGGCTTTGCCTTTAAGCTAGAATGAACTAAGGTAAAACATTTTATTTCTCTAAGCTTCATTTTTATCATCTACAGTAGCAGTTGAGGGAATGGGGGCTGAGGAGACTGGACTATCAGGTCTAGCCTGCTCTGATATCATGACTACAAAGTAGAAATAAGCCACTGCTTCACAATGTATCATAAAAATTAACAGAATTCTCCTCAAATTTAATATGAAATAGTGTAATTCTATATACATTAAAGAACCAGAGGAAAAAAGTGCACTAATCCCTAAATTCTCAACTCTCCACTAGAATCATCAAACAATATGCAGTTTTTGAACTGGTAAGCAACTTTAAAAAAAAAATTATAGTTGGCTCTTTTAAGCATTCTAATGATGACTTACCCCCACAAATAGCTTTTATGAGCACTCTTTGTCTTTTAAAATGAGGTGGTGACCAATTTCCCCAAAATGATTTCTTCCTGAAAGTTTTCCATTCCTCCAAAGACTACAAATGGAACCACCATATGACCCAGCTATTCCACTTGTTGGTATTTATCCAAAAGATCTAAACTCAGCATATAGAGATACATGCATACCAATGTTTTAAGCATCAAAACAGCTGAATTATGGAACCAGCCTAGGTATCGATCAACAGATGAAGTGATAAAGAAAATTGTTATATATACACAATGGAGTTTTATTCAGTCATAAAGAATGAGATAATGTCCTTTGTGGGTAAATGGATGGAACTAGAGAACATCAGGCTAAGTGAAATAAGCCAGCCAGACTCAATGTCAAGGATCAAAATGTTTTCCCTAATATGCAGAAGCTAGAGAGAGAGGAAAAAGAGGAATTGCGGGGCTGGCACTCATGAAAACAAATGGAGATAGATAAGGGTCGTCTTGTCAAGAAAGGAGATCAAAAATGAGGATGGAGGGGCTAGGATGTGGCTCAGTGGTAGAGCGCTTGCCTAGCATGCGTGAGGCACTGGGTTCGATTCTCAGCACTACATATAAATAAAAGAATAAAATAAAGGTCCATTGACAACTAAAAAATATTTTTAAAAAAATGAGGATGGAGGGGAAGGTGTAGGGAAGTACTGGGAATTAAATCTAGCAAAATATGCTATGTCCACATATGCATATACCATAATGAATCCCACTTATTTATGTAGCACACAAGTTAAAATGATAATGGTGCTGCTGACAGGGAAATCAGTAGAGTAGAGCACATGGATGGGGGGAGGGGAGGAAGTTCAATGGAACTGATTAAATTGTTATGTGCATGTATGCATATAGCACAATGAATCTCACTATTTTGTATAATTATAATGCATCAATTAAAAAAAGGTTTTCCAAAATATGAAAAATGTTTCATCTTGTATACAGACAGTAGTATCATATCTTTCTGGCTCATTAATAATGTTCATTTCCATTCAAATATATGATATATGCTTCAAAACATCAAAGAACAATTTCTATAACTATTTAGCTGGGGCTTAAACTTCTTTTCATCATTAGAAATCAAACAGTCCTAAAGAACTATATCTATACTTGGCCAAGCCAAGTCTCCAAAAATGTTTCTAATAAGCTGGCCCTGGAAACTTCATCAACATCTATTCACTACAATGAAATAACTTTAATGATTTGTTAGGCAAATTAATTTGCAATCTCCTCCCAAAACATACATCATTCAGTGCTCAAAACAATGCACAAAAAAAGTTATTTAATAATATTTCAATTCCATTTTTAGAACACTCAGTATACCAATATAAACTATTCCTTAAGAGGTTTAAAAATAAATAACATATTTAAAAATGAGAAGATTGAGAAAATCATAAATAATATCTACCATTAAAAGATTATTATAAAAAATAGAAACATTAAATCTTCTCAGATAACATATTATTACAAATAAATCCTAGGTATTTAAAAAAGCATTGTTACTAATTTTTTTAAAAAGCAATGCTATAAATTCCTTCTGTATTGACTTAGAACCAATATGGCTCATTTAGAAACTAAATGCAACAACATATTTGTGGACACAAGCAATTATTTTTCAGAAAGTCATGGGCCCCAAACTGGGTGACCATAAAAATATAAAAGGAAAAACATTGTCTCACTCTGCTTTATCCTATTTGATATTCATGCAAGTTATCTACCTATCTGGAAAATGCAAAACTAAACATAGGAAAGGAATTAACGTAGCATCTCTGCCTTAAATAGTGCTACACCTTGAACATCCAAGAGATCCAAGTAATACCTAGGAGGGTCATAAGTTATGCAACTAACTTAATTCAACAGGGCTATAAAGTGATTCTGCTCAGAGTAAACAATGATCAAATAAATAGCTCATAAAATATACTATTCATTGTTTCGTACATATTTTAATCTGTTTTTATAAATCCAACTCAGCTAGTTTTCCTCTAGCATTGGAATACATTGCTCTTTCTTCTGTGGAAACCAAATAAAGTAGTTGGCTTTCACTTGACATCCATGTAGTTTCAAAATGTTCCTTATTAGGGGAAGAGAGGCATTCTTTGCTATTTTTCACCCTGATCTGTTGTTGTTTTCAACTTCAACTGAATTCAATTAAGTTAAAGGTACATATGATATGACTCTACTGAACATGACAGGCATTTGAATGTTTCTTCAACTGAACTCATGAACTCATTTGAAAGCTGGCATGGTGGCATCCACCTGTAATTTCAGGTACTGTGGAGGCTAAGGATCTCAAATTTAAGGCCACACTAAGCACACTTGATTATTTTCATTAAATTATAAGATAAATGAAAACAGGGAGCTATGTCAGAAGTTTAAGAGAAAGATAGGGTCCAAGGAAGAAATTTTGTTTATTTTGATTTGCTTTGGTTGTTCTAGGTTTATTTTTCCTTAGACACTGATAAATGATGCAGCGTTGGAAAGTATTATTTTTACATTCTTTCTCTGATGCTTGTCTTGCTACTGAACTACCATTTGCTGCCAAGAGGACATAGTGTCCAGCAAATCATATCTGTTTCTAAAAAAAGATCAGAAAAGAAAAACATCAAGGAGACTATCTGGAGAGACAAACCCGTTTCTTTAAAAAGAATCCATATTAATTGTAAGAAAAGTAGCATTTGCCAGAAATTTTTTCAAATAGCATTCAGGCACATAGCATTTTTGCTCATTTCCTTTCCTAATTACAAAAGTAATTTTGCAAGAAAGAATTTTCATCTTAGCACTATATAAGTGAACTAGCAGTTAACCAATGATAATGACAACTTATACATAAATCTAAATTTCTAATGCATTATAGTACAAAAATTGCTCCATTTAAAGTTCTTTACAAATACTATTATGTAAGCAAAATTAGGTAAGATCAGTAGTCTTCTAGACAGAAACATTTTTTCAATGAAAAGATAATACAAAGCTTTCTTGTATCATTGTAGAGATTGGATAATTTAGGAGAGTCTATTTTATTTAGACTTGAATCCTTCATGCCTATAGCATACAGTGCCTGGTACATATTAGGAATGTTTGTTTTAAAAGTGAATGAATGTTTTATAATGATTTCTCCAAACCTCCACCCTATCCATCCCCAAAAAACTATATAACAAAGCTCTTGATTCTATGTAAAGGTCATTTAACTACAAAGAGTCATTATTGTGCCATTTCCGTGTAGAAAATATGTGAAAAGCTAACCAAGTTGTAATAGACTGTCTTACAAGAAACAAATACTATTAACACACTAACCATCCCAATTTGTCATCCCCAAGTAAAACACACATGCACAGTATTACCCCTATCACCACCACCACCACTCACAAAACTACCCTGCAATCAGATCCCAACTCTAAAATGCAGAAAAGAATATTTAAGACACTGATTGATTCACTTTCACTTGCAATTCACATGAACTGTCCTTTATTAAAGTCATATAGATATAGAATATGATTATTAACAGTGCAGTTCCATTCAAATGACACAAAAACATTTGTAAAACACTTACTATATACACACTATATATTCATTTGAGGTAAGTATATTTAACCTATTTTATAGGAAAACAAACTGTCACTCTTCAAGTCTAAATAACCTGCCCAGTTTTAAGCCCTATACTACCACAGTCCAACAAGCACTTGTCTATTACAGGACCACAATTTGAAAATTCATTTATTAAACATTTAGTGGTAGTTAAGCACTGTGAAGGAATAACAGAAAGTGAACCACCAGAACTGAACTTACTTTCAAGCATTTAACAATATATATTTGAATGTACATTTATTAATCATAAAGTATAAGGAGCTTAGTTATTTTTAAAATATTAGTATATAAGTTCTTTTAAATGAGTTACCCCAGGTCATTAAAACACATCTGTTTTAAGAAAATATTTATGTTTTACAACTTCTTAACACATTTAAAATTGTGTACAAATTTCATCTGTACTGACATATGCTTCATCCTTTACAGATACTCTTAGAAGTTCAAGCAAACAAAAATTATTTATTTTTCAAATAACATACAAATTGATGGCTTATCTGTGAATCCCTATAAACTGCACATACTTTGAAATGTGGACCATAAAGACCATTTCAGCTAAAAAGAATAATTTCCAGCAATGTACAAGTAAACTACGATTCTAGAAAATTATATATGTTAATCAATCCTTTAAATCACATTTCACTATACTTGAACAAATCATTATTCAAAATTGACAAGTTTTATGTTTATGATATGAATTACACAAGCACTGAATAAGAAATCACAAGTCTTTCCAAATTTTTTATCTGCGAACATATGTATGTGATCATAAGCATAAGTGGTTGTCCCACAAATACAAAGGCACTCAGACTGTCACATCATTTGTTTTATTTTCTTTTAATTTAACAGAAAACTAATTTTATCCTTTAGTCTTTCTTTCATAAATAAATTAAACTTCATGAAATTAAAGAGTGATACACTTACTAAAACAGTATCCTAGAGGACAGAGAAAGCAACTGATATATGGGAAGAGTTTAATGAACACAGCTTTGAAACTCTTCTGGAAATCACAGGCTTAATGAAAGTACTAACATTCTCCAGTTGCTGGGACAGGTGCTGCTGCCAATCAGCTGCATTTGCTAAAACACATTCTAAAGATTATTAATTAATCTCTATACTGAAACCAATGGCTATCTGTCATTTTGCTATGATCACCATTTTTTTAAGTCAGCAAAAAAAGATAAGAAAGAAACAGACATCAAACACAACTCCCGGTAAGCTCTGTATCCATTTAATTACTTTTCTAACATTTTCTAATGTTCTTTATATTAAGCTCAAAGCTTCCACTGCCTGAAGGCATGGGTCTTATAGTCTCTCCAGTGGCTATTCCTATTTACCAAAAATATACAACAATATTTCTGAGATATTTGGGGGAAAGTCACATGCATGCACACACACACACATGTGTTTTTGCTACTGTTGTTAAATGTTAACCCTGATAATCTCTAAAAAAATATGATTTGTGAAGGCACTGTTCTTCAGAGCACATCTGCACTTTCATTTGAACTCACCCACACTCCTGGCTCTCACCTCCACATACCCCTGCATACTTTGTTCTACCTCCAAGTTATCTATCCTACCAATGCTCCTTTTGAGAACACTCTCAGAATTTAACACATATTAATATAGTTAACGTTTCTGAATCTGGGCAATTTGATTAAAATGATTCTGAAGATCTTTATAAATATTCTGACAAAGAGTGCCAAAGAAAGTATTTTAAATCCATTTGAAAACATATATAATCAGTGAAAAAATGTATTTAAAGGTTCTTTTTATGCTTTTTTCCATTCTTTTGATGTTTTAACTTAACATTAACTCTTAAATCTCAAATAACACTATGTTCTACCATGTTTTTAAAGTTAGTTTCATTCAATTGTACATGCCTGTGACCTCCACAATGACCTCTACAAAAGCAGTTGTGCACTTTACTGTGGTGCAAATCCTCACAGACACGTTGAACCTGTTCTTTTTGGCACTAAGCCCTTGTGCTGCACACACAGCTGAGATTTATTATAAAAGGGGAACTAAAGGGCATTATTTCACAACATTTATCCCTCACATATAGTCAAGTATAATCTTTTACAACCTTTGAGAGCTCCTAAATAAACAGATCTTCTCTTAATCACACAAAGAGTTTATTTGTCACTAATCATATGGCATATTAAGATTCATTTTACACTAGGAAAAAGCTAGCACACAAAGCATATATACTAAGAGTTGTAACAATTAGTTTAATATTTATTCAAAAACAATAATGCTTTTAATCCTGAGACTTTGAAACAATTACCTGCCTTGCTGTCTTAGCAAGGTCAAGGCAGCAAAATAATTAATAAAAACCTATCTGCAAGGATCAGTACTTTACGGAAATAGGTTTAAAAAAACAGAAAAGATTCCTACAGTTCTCTTCTTCATAGGTGTTATAAAACTATTTCAGAAATTTTTTATACTCTTTTATGCTTTATTTTTAATTTCAAAGTTCAATTTTAATTCAGGCTTTCTCATGGCATTTAAAAACATTTTCCTTTCTCACAATTTTTACACAAAACTACAGGCTACTTTTCAATTCAAAAGATCTGACACCCTAGAGAATGAGGAATTTCACAAGTTCTAAGAAGTATCTCTAACAACAGGAATTACTACACCATTTAAATTAATTCTTCAGGATTTTCTAATTGACTAGCATTAAAGTGTGTTTTTTGCAAACAAACAAAAAAAACCTCATATAACCTCAAAAGTATTCTATCCTAAAAGTCAGGTAGCTTATCAGCTAATCACTTAACATTGGACACAAAAATATGTTAATTCAGGTGGATAGTTCCTTGCCCTAAATACTTCTATTTTTTTCATTAACATCAAGTATATAAACAACTAGAAAAATGCCTATAGATGTTTTCCAAATTAATTTTTTAATAACTGACTTATTAAACTACCTTTAAGGTGAAAAAATCTAATGACATAATTTTAGGAATTAGGGGTTCAATAGTGAGCAAAATGAGAATTTTTATAAACAAAACCCTATACTTTGTCATTGCTTAAAAATTATTTTTTTTTCATTAAACATTTTAAGCAATAAATACATTCTAGCTCTTAGGATGTTTTAAAAAATTATATCACTTTATCTAAGAAATACATTTAAAAATGTAAGAGTTTGGACATGTATTTATTCATCACTAAACAAGAAAACATTTTTTCTTGTAACATCTTGTCTTCCAGAAAAAAAAACTATTTATATTAAATTTTAAGTGTTTTATAGGGATTAGATCTTTACATATAATTAGCATGTAAGAAACTACGTACAGTTATATTCATAATATTAATCTATACTATGTGAGGCAATACAAAAATTGATAACCATAAAATTGGATCAAATATGTTTTTTAGAATGCCTCAAGACCTGACCTTACAATATGTTCTCACACAATGCCAACAATGGTAGTATTCTTTAAATGCCTAAGGCCTCTAATTCATTTTAAAATATGTGTTCTTCAAAATTTCCATAATATCCAAAACTACTCCTAGTGAACTCATGAGATAACTATATGTTAACCTCCAAATAACTTAGAGCAGCTGTAAATATATTCCTATCCTCCATTTCTTTTGATTCCTCACACAACAACTGTTTCCCCATCAAAGTATCTTCTTTTCAGCAAGAACACAGGCCTAGGCTCTTTTTGCCCATTACTTCCCAAATAATACATGCTCTTAGAATAATACAGTGTTAAAAGCATGGGGTTTGGGGCTCGAGTTGCGGCTCACCAGTAGAGCTCTTGCCTAGCATGTGTGAGGCACTGGGTTTAATTCTCAGCACCACATAAAAATAAATGAATAAAATAAAGGTCCATCAACATCTAAAAATATATATATAATAAAAAAATAAAATAAATAAAATTTTTTTAAAAAGCATGGGCTTTGTAGTCTAGAAAAGTTGAATCCCAACTCTACACTGAGCAAGTGGCTGTTTTTTAAAAAAAAAAACAAACAAACAAATTTCACTTGTATTTTTATTTAAAAGGATTAAAATATATATATAATTAAAAAAATAAGTCAAGTGACTACAAAATGCTACCAGTTATCACTACTACATCATCATAATCATCATCATCAGGAAGAGGAAGAGGAAGAGAAAGAATATTCTGTACCATCTCCACAGGCAGTATTTCAACACTCAACCAAATAAATCACTATAACTAATTGACATACTAATGATAACCTTTAAAAAGGTTAAAGATTTGTAAGTAAGTTAAAACTCAAAACATCTGCAGAATCAATGTTATAAATGATGGTATAATTCCAGATTGACAATATAAAAAACACATTAATTATCTTAAATTCAGTGTAGAGCCCTGGCAACAATACAGGAGAGAAAAAGAAGAAAAGTCTTTCTCTTTCCTATGTGCAAGCCTAGCCTTAGGCAAAATTATGAGATTTCTTACATTTTAACTTTTTTCACATTTTGTCTTTTAATATCCAGTACCTACTGCCTTTCTCAAGCATTATATGTCCCAACAATGCAATATTACTGAGCTAATTGAAAACACCTCACTCAAGCTTACTATGAATCCGAACATACTCCCTGATCAAAAGTCACCAAACTACATCAACCACAATTAAAACTTCCTGATTTCAGTAAGGTGTTAGTAGGAAAGAAATTAAATTGCAAGATTTTACTTAGTGAAACATCTGGTTTTTATTATATTATTATTGCTTTTAAAGGGGCATTTATAAAACATTTTTCTTGAACAAAATACAAAGCAGTTGCCTTTAAAAACACAGACTAAAAACTATTCACTTATTTTATATCTTGCTTAATATTTGTGTATTTTTAATATATATACAATGTGTCAACAGAGATTATCTGAGCCAAATTTTTTCATCTTTACATTTTCCTATTAAAAAAAGAACAGATTCTCAAAAAGCACTACACTGTTTTACAGTTACTTAATTAGAGTAGCATCAGGAATCCTATAATGAGGAAAGGGACAGTACAAATACGCTACAGTATTTGAGTGTCTATAAATAATGCAACTCAGGGAATCTCAGTAGACAAGACACTAAAGATCATCTCCAGCCCTACTAACCACTGCAATTTTTAATCTTCTCTTTAATTTCCTTGCCTATGGCTAAACACTCACAACCTACCAAGATAGGTCAAAGCACCAAAATAGTCTCTAGTTAGGTCTCAATCTTCAAATAAATCCATTAAAGTACATATTTTAGGGGTTGGGAGTATGGCTCAGTGATAGAGCACTTGACCTGCGCAGCTTGCATGAGACCCTGGGTTTGATTCCTGGCACCACAAAAAAAAAAAAAAGAGAGAGAGAGAGAGAGAAATATGTACCTTAAAATTTGACAATTCTATTAAGGCAAATAAACTACAGTATTTGTGTCACAGAAGTTGAACAAATTCTTTTTTTTTTTTTTTGGTACCAGGGATTGAACTCAGGGGTACTCAACCACTGAGCCACACCCTCAGCCCTATTTTGTGTTTTATGTAGAGACAAGGTCTCACTGAGTTGCTTAGCACCCCGCCGTTGCTGAAGCTGGCCTTGAACTTGCGATTCTCCTGTCTCCGCCTCCCAAAGTGCTGGGATTCCCTTTTTCATAGGACTTTCTAGGATACATGATTCTTACAGAAGACATATATATCCTTGCTAACACTGACATCAATCACCACGATAATACAAAGAAGTTCAGATGCAAAAGTATTTAGGCACCTTCTTTAACTGTAATATTTCAATCAAGAAAACATCAGATTGTTTCTTAACTATGAGTTCATCCAATGCTTGGGCTTTCAATTATTGTTTTCTGTTCCCAGTAATTCTAACTGATGGCCAGACTTAAATTTGGATTTTCATGCATTTATTGAACAATGTCAGCTTAATAAAAATTCCCCAAAAATATGAACCCAAAAAAGAATGAAGTTACTTTTAGGGTTCCTATTATCTATAAGATGTGATTACCCTTTAAGTCTTCCTTTAATGACTTAAAAAGTCATTAATAGTTTTTTTTTTAATATTTTTTTAGTTGTAGATGTACACAATGTCTTTATTTTATTGCTTTGTATGTGGTGCTGAAGATCGAACCCAGGGCCTCACGCATGGGAGGCAAGCGCTCTACTGCTGAGGCTACAATCCCAGCCCCTCATTAATAGTTTTTAACTGACTGAAATTATTTACAATTAGCCTTTTTATAACTTAGAACACATGATTCTCTCTTTGTTCACGGAGGACTTAAAATTCTTGCAGATTTTACATCACTTTAAAAATTAATCCTAGGTTTAATCACACTCTTCCTTTTACTTTGTTGTTAAGATTCCTTATTTTGGGGCTGGGGTTGTGGCTCAGTGGTAGAGCGCTTGCCTAGCATGCGTGAGGCACTGAGTTCAACTCTCAGCACCACATATAAATAAATGAAAAAAACAAAGGTCTATCAACAATTAAAAAAATATTTTAAAAAGATTCCTTATTTTTTAAAGAAGCTAATGTTTATGAAAGATTTAATAGGTTAAATCTAGGAAATAGTTCACTTTTTGTAACCAACAGCCTCTAAGATTATTCAAAGAATCATCTCTGAGCACTTCATTATGTTTTCCTCACAAATACCATATTGCACTCTACATTCCAGGCATGAATAAGGTTATTTGTCCAAGTCTTATAAGCATTAAATCACAAAACCAGATTTGAATCCACCCAGTCTGACACTGAAACCATTATCTTTATCACACTGTTATAAAAAGAGCCAAAGGAAAAAAAAAAGCTTCTTGCTTGTGCCATTAAACAGAAGAAAAGGAGACTATCATTATCCCATTACTTCCCATTCTCAACTCAAATGCTTGTAATGAAAAAGTACAAACCACTATATAGAACACAAGGAAACAGTCTGATTACCTTTGATAAAACAGGGAACACTTCTAGAACTGGTAACAGCAATGAAAAGTATATATCATTTATCATTTAAAGGATAGGTGGACTTATAACAGAAATAGGTAATTACATTTATGAATCTAATTTTCAAAATTCAAGTTAATAATACAGAAATAAAAAGACTATTTTACAGAGCCCTACCAATACCAATAATCATCACACACGCCCTCTTCCCCCCCAAAAAAATAATAACTATGTTACAATGGCTAGCATAGGAGCAGAGCTCCTAACAAGGATATTATAAGGGATTCAAGGTATAACATTACTTCCCATATCAAATATTTTACTGGTCTCTCTCCTACTTTGCATAGTTAACTCAGGAGAATCTTTGGTGCAGTGGAAAAAGAAACTAAAAATCTAGAGGCACATCCTCACTCTGACTTCCATTGTTCCCCGGTATTTAGTGAACATATGAGTAAAAATAGGGAAGGGAGAACAATATATCCACACTGCATACTTACATGCAAACATATTTAATAGTATAAGATGATCTTCAATCTTAAGATCTTACTAATATAATTACAGATACATTAGAAATCTAGGCCCACGGGCAGTTCAAAACACCTCATAGGTGCTATGAAGTTTTGAATGAATATCACTTACTTGCATTAATTGCTCCAATTTATATTATCAAAAAATTATTTGAAAGGAGTTATTATTTATCTTATGAAAAAGCAAGCCCCAGAAATGAAAAATTCAACAAAATAATCTAACTTGTGTTTATGCAATATGAATGATTTGCTCTTTCTCCAAAATAGCATGTAAGAAGCCAGTAATTCTGAAACGTGTAAAGTATTTCCATGTGCTTCACAAGAAAACTATCCAAAACAATGTTTAAGAAATGTCTTATTATTTCTCAACCATCTGTTTCTTTCCCCCTTCCTCCCATTCTCTCATGCTTTATAGTCCTACTCACCTTCTTTATATCTATAGCTTGCCTATTGCTTATAGTAACACTTTTAAAAGAATAAGCCTGCAAAATTGATATCCAGCTGGGAATTCTAGTTATAGCTATTACTTGGCAATGACATAGTCCAGAGTCAAGCATTTATCTACATGCACTCCTAAAGAGACTAACATGTGTCTTAACACAAATATTAACTATACTATGGTATCTTCCACCTAGTCTTAAAGATTATCATTCAGTATTCACCAAAATGAAAACATTTAATTAAAATCATATAGTCATTGAGAAGTGCACAGTGGCACATGTCTATAATCGCAGGTACTCAGAAGGCTGAGGCAGAGAATCCTAAGTTCTAGGCCAGCCTGGGCAATTTAGCAAGATCTTGTCTCAAAATAAAATTTAAAAAGGTGGGGATGTAGCTCAGAGGGAGGAGAAAGAGGAGGAGGAGAAGAAAAAGACCTTTGATTACTTTAAGTTTTATATATTTTACCTGACATATACATAGAAAATAGGTATGGATGTATGTGTATGAAATTCCATTAAGCAGGAGGGGAAAAAAATGAAAGCAACAATACAAACCAACAAATGAACTAAAACAAAAAGTTATCACAGTATTATCATTTCTCACTAGAAAAAGTACTTAAGTAATCCCTCCTTAAGCATTACTGAATCACATGGCTGTGAAGGCTTGAGGAAAAGACATCCTACAAAAAAATGAATTTAAGCTAAAAGTATTTTTAAACATGAAAATCTAAAATTACCTGTTTATACTAAAGCCCCAAAAGGGTGACAAAATCATAAAAGTTGAAGACCTATGTGGGCTTTTAAACTGTAGAAAGACAAATACAAAAAGAAAAACTTGAAATAAACAATGGAAAAGTGATTCTTCACAAAAAAAGGAAACCCAAATAAAAAACAACAACCAACTTCTCATCAGAAACCAAAGTTAGGCCAGGTTCAGTGGTGCCCATCTGTAATCTTAGCTACTCCAGAAGCTGTGGCCGGAGGATTGCAAGTTTGAGTTCAGCCTGGGTGACTAAGAGACCCTACCTCAAAATAAAACAAAATGGAACTGGGATTATAGCTCAGAGGCAGAGTGCCTAGCACAAGCAAGGCCCTAGGTTCAGTCTCCAGCACCACCAAAAAATGAAATAAAAAGAAAGAGAAGAAAAAAGTCAAAGCATAGTAAAATGATATATTCAAAATGGTGAAAGAAAAACACAAAACTAATTATTTTTCAAACCTGAGGCAAAACAAAAACATTTCTAGATAAACAAAGACTGAGGGATGTGTAAAAATACTAAAGAAATCCTTCAAGCTAAAAGGAAATGACAACAGGCAGTAACTCAAGTTATTTCAAAGAAATAAAGAGCACTAAAATGGTAATTACATAGATAAATATAAAACACTGAATGAAAACATTGCTCTTTACTAACTTTTAAAAACAACTGGAAAAAATTGTAAAACTTTGTGGTTGATCTTACAATATATAATATATATGACAATAATAGCACTCAGGAGAGAAGAAATGAGCTATAATGGTTCAAAAAAATCTATACATTAATGGTAGTAAATTAGTATAAGCTAATATGCATCTAACTAGACTGATCAAAACAGAAAAGAAAATATTGGAAATTTTAAAAGTATTATCACTAAAGCTCTTAATAGGCATTCAAAGAATTTTAAGGAAATATAACAAACTTTATGTGAACAAATATGATACCTTAGATAAAATTTCAAATTCCTTGAAAAATATAATTTATCAAAACGATAAATAAAGCCAGATGCAGTGGCACACATCTATAATCCCAGCACTTTGGAAGGGTGAGACAGGAGAATCGAGAGATCAAAGCCACCCTCAGCAATGGCCAGGCGCTAAGCAACTCAGTGAGACCCTGTCTCTACATAAAACATAAAATAAGGCTGGGGATGTAGCTCAGTGGTCCAGTGCCCCTGAGTTCAATCCCTGGTACCAAAAAAAAAAAAAAAAGATAAATAATATCTGTATAGCTTGTATCACTTTTTTAAATTGAGTTTATTAAAAATCTACACATTGGAGGGGATGTAGCTCAGTTGGTAGAGTGCTTGCCTCACATGCACAAGGCCCTGTGTTCAACCCCCAGCACCACAAAAAAAAAAAAAAATCTACATATAGGAGGCTGGGGTTGTAGGTCAGTGGTAGACTACTTGCCTAGCACATGTAAGGCACTAACTTCAATCCTCAGCACCACATAAAAATAAAATAAAGGTACTGTGGCCATCTACAATTTTTTAAAAATTTAAAAATCTACATATAAAGAACTTAGAATTCCATGTGATTTCACTCATAAATCCTATAAAATACACATGAAAGAACTAACACTAATTTCATACAAATGCTTTCAAAATAGGGTAGAAGACTACTTTAAATTGAGGCCAAATATCCTGAAAAACATGATTGCTACCATTACTGGTAACAGCATTACCAGTATTATCCTGATCTCAAAATCAAACAAAGACATTTATATATGCAAAGAAACCTACAGATCAATAGCTCTCATGAATAGAGACATAAAAATCCTTAATAAAAATATTAGTCGATTGAATCTAGGTGTGTGTACTAAAAGTAAGCAATAGGAAATGAAATTTGAAATAAGTTACTTCTTTAAAACAATAAAAGTTTATGTTCTAAAACATAAAATACTTGGGAACAGATGTGATAGTAAGACCAACCATTGAAAACTATAAAACACTACTGAGATAAAGAAGTTTCTAGTGCAGAAACACATGACCCAACAACAGGGGGAAAAAAATTCAGTTAACAGAAGCAGACCCAGAAATGACAAAAGTGGTGAAAGTAGCAGACAACAATATTAATACAGCTAGAATAAATATGTTTCTCACGTTCAAGATAGACAAAAAAAGATGCATCAACATGATGAGGTAAAGAAAAAACAAAAACCCAATCAAGATATCTACATGCAAAATATGTATTACATGAAATGGAAAAATATAACAATTAGGATAAGCAGCATAATTGACATTACAGAAAACAAGATCAGTGAACTTGAAGGCACAGGAACAGAAGCTATTCAAAGTGTGCACACACACACAAAGACTAGAAAAACTAATGGACAAAGCATCGGTGAATTAATAAGAGGTACAACTTATAAAGAATTGAAGTCCAGAGTAAGGTGACGGAAAGGAGAAAGAACATAAAAATATACAAAAAAATGCCCCAAATTTTTCCAGCTCTGATGAAGACAAATGTAAAGCTAACCATATCAATAATTACATTAAATCATTACACTAGAACAGATTGTCAGATTTAAGAAAAAAGCAAAATCCAATTGTATAAGGATTTTATGAAAGTGACTATATAAAGAAACAAGTTAAAAGTAATAGAACTGAAAGAAGGCATACCATGAAAACACTAATCAAAAAGCTAGAGTGGCTAGCTACATTAACATCAAAAATAACAGTCTTGGATTAGGAATGTAACTCAGTGGGAAGCCCTAGGTTCAGTTCCCAGCAACACACACACACACACACACACACACACACAAAGAATGAGTAGTCTTCATAACAAACAATATTGCCAGGAATAAAGAGGAATATTTCATAATATGCTAGTGTATCTAAAGGATTCTACAGGTCTCTAACTAAAACCAGAGCTTGAAAATATATAGAACAAACTGATTAAACTGGAAAAAAATTTACAATTATAATGGAATGTTTCAACATTGCTCTTAGTAACAGAAAGAAAATCAGTATGAAAACAGAAGATCTAATGACATCAAAGAACTAGACCTAAAGGACATTTACAGACCACTCCAACCAAAAACCAAAATTCTCTTCACATTCACAAAAAATATTCAAGATAGACCATATTCTGTGTGACAGAAAAGAACACAGTAAGTTAAAGATGTTTGAAATCACATAATGTATGTTTTCTGACTCCAATGGATGTATTAGCAAAAAGATATTTGGAAAATCTAAAATATTTGGAAATTAACCAACACATTTCTAAATAATCCATGGGAAAAGAAATCAAACACAAAATTAGATAATAATTTGAACCAAATGAAAATTAAAGCACATCCACATGATGGCTGTACAAATGTACCTTCCAGTTCTCCAATGAACTGCAAAAGTATAATGGACCAAGGATCCTAGGTACTGTACTCTAAAATCTACCTCCACATTTCCACCAAGGCCATGATTCTGATGGGCTGCTTCCAGCCAATGACTGAGGCAGGAAAATTAATATAGTTCTGTACTTAGGTCATGTGAAATTTCTTTGAGAAAACTTTGGCATAAAGACTCCCCAATCACTTTGCCAAACTTTCTTAAAAATACATTGTCATCTAAGACACTTCTATCAAACTTTCCATTTCTTCACTTGCAGTCAAACCTACAATCACAGACTGATGATTCTCTCAGTTTCCTATAGCTCCCTCCTCGTTTTTCTCTCACAGGCATTATCCCTAATGTATTTTTTGCACATTTAACTCCAGCTTGGTATCTGTTTCTCAGAAGACTCCAACTATAGCAACAACATGTCAAAATTTGTGGGAAGCAGCTAAAGAAATGCTTCAAAGAAAATTCATATTATATGTCTATAATTTTAAGAAATCAGAAAGTTAACAAATCAATAATCAGAGCTTCTACTTTTAGAAATTAGAAAAGTAGAGGAAACTAAACCCCAATTAAGGAAAATGAAGGAAAAAATAAAGAGGTAATATCAGTGGAATGGAAAAGAGAAAAAACAAAAAACAATGAACAAGAATTGGTCCTTTGGCTAGATCAAGAAAACCAACAAGGGGCTGGGATTGTAGCTCAGTGGTAGAGCACTTGCCTCACATGGGTGAGTCACTGGGTTCGATCCTCAGCACCACATAAAAATAAATAAGATAAAAATATTATGTCCAACTACAACTAAAAAAATATTTAAAAAAAGAAAGAAAACCGACAAACCTCAACCCAGACTCATAAGAGAAAAAAATGAGAAGACATAAATTACCAATATCAGGAATGAAAAGAAGGAACATTGTAGAAATCGTACAGGAATTTCACAACATTATAGAGATTATAGATGGTCTTCCATAGGTTCATAAAAATCACATCACTTTAAATTCTTGGCCACAGGAGTCATATTAATACTTAGCTAACCCACATAATCTTTTTAAGATTATAATATAGCTGAAAGCTCTCAGTCCCTTTAAGGAACTTTAACCCCTTTGAACTCAATGCCAGAAAACAGCAATATATTCTTACCTCTACCACTGAGGATGGATCCCGGTAGGAGGTGCCAGAAGCTCTCTCAGCAAAAATTGGAAGGGCTTCCAGTGCAGAAAAATGTTACAAAGAGCCAGGGCACTAACAGAACATGAGAGTCTTATCGGTTTGATATCCATCAATTGTGCATGTTCAAGAAAGTTTTTAGAGATTCTGACTATATTTCACAAAAGATTATGGAAGGGAAAAAGGAATAAAATGAATAATAGTATATCATATTACTTACAATAATTTAATATTAATTAAAACAGAGAGTCAAAATAAGTACTAATACATCAGATGTCCAAAATAGGGTGGTCCCTTTTTTGACCCCTTCAAAGAATAAACAAACCAATTTAGACAGAATATAGGAACCATGCTGGAAAATAGAAGGGGAAGTACTACAATCCCTCTGGGGATCAAAAACCTAAGGTAAAACCAGAGAGGAGAGTAAAGCACCCTTTCTCTTCCACATTTGCTCCCCAACCCAGACTGGCTTAAAACCACATAAGCCTTTTAAATATATCCCACATAATCCTCATTGCTACTGGAGACAACTATTCAAGACACTTCTGCAGTCCCCAGAGATCTCAAAATTTGAAGAGTTACCTAGAATTCATCAGCTATATTGACATAGAGTAGGAGTCCATGTTATACTCTCTCCCAACCCCTACAACCACATTTGCCATGGCTCAGTGCCATTTTGAAACCAGACTAACTGCTAGAGTGTGTGTCAACTTGGGGCTAGTTATGGTATATCTCCACTCTTGAGATTCTACCTGGATTCTAACAAGCTAATGTCAGTGGTTACAATACCACAACCCCAATTGCTTGGAGCTTAAAATCAGCAGAAAGTCTAAGACTTTAGCTTCCAAATCCACACAGCATCCCATCCCCTGGGGAACAGGAATAATTGTACAAAGGGGGAAACAAGACAATTGGCAACCTGCATCCACCTGCACTCAGTCCAACAGGTGGCCAGGCACTGGCTCCATCCTCCTAGAGAATTTAGTAAAGAAATGGTAGGCCCAACTTGTTCCATTGTACTTACAATCAGCCCAATGGCTAGTTAGGCGGTAGCCCTGACCTCCAGGAGAGCCCACCACACAGCCTGCTAGCTTACAGTGTCCACACACACTGAAGCCAAGCTTGATAGGCAGGCAGTGGCTAACCCCATGGAGAACCCATCACAGTCAAAAAGACTGTGGTAAAGCCTACACCCTAGCCCACTAGATAGCAACCCATAGAGTGGCCCAATTTCCCAAGTAAGCAGCCAGAAAGGCGACCACCAATTCACCTGGTGGGCCAGCCCAGTCCAATAGAAAACCAAACAGCAACTCTGCCCCACTAACTACCATCAAACTACCATCAACCCTACCCATGATGAACATGTTCTATAGTCAGTTGGCCTGTTGTACCAGCCCATGCCTAAGCCCAGTCCATTAACCAGTTAGATGCTAGCCCTGCCCACCGGAGGGGTATACCGTACAGACACCAGCTTATAGCACATGAAGACACCTACACCTGGCACAAGAGTCAGCAGCAACTCACCACCAGAAAAACTGCACCATGCCACTGCAGGCCATGATACAACTACGGACACTGACTATAAGGTTTATAGCTGAAGAAACTGCAAAGACCATAATATTGCATCCACTTGCAATCAAAATTAACACACTAAACCCAACTATAGAACACACTTAGCACCCATCCAAAGGAAAAAAACTCTCTACAAGAAATTCAGAACACCATAGAACTTGAAAAAGGCATCTTATCAACACAGAGACACAGAAAGCATGAAAAAGAAGGAATCATGACTGCCAGGGAACACAATGATTCTCCAGTAACACACTTCAAATAAAGGAAATTTATAAAATGTCTGAAAAGAAATTCAAAATTATAATCTTAAGAAAGCTTAGTGGGGCTGGGGCTATGACTCAGCGGTTGAGCGCTTGCCTCGCATACATGAAGCACTGGGTTCGATCCTCAGCACCACATAAAATAAATAAAGATATTGTGTTCATCTACAACTAAACAAAATATTTTAAAAAAATAAATAAATAAAAAGAAAGAAAGAAAGCTTAGTAAGATGCCAAAAAGTCAAACAATTCAGGTGAAGTCAGAAAAATGACCCATTATCTGAGGAGAAATTAAACAAAGGAATGGATATTGTAAAATAAGAACCAAACAGAAATCCTGCAGCTAACAAGTTAAATGAATAAAATATACCCAGCAAACTAGATGAAGCAAAAGAAAGACTACCTGAATTTGAAGGTAAGTTTCTTGAATTTACCTACCCAGTAAGTAGGTGAAGAAAAAAAAAAAAGAATGAAAAATAGCTAAGAAAGTCAATAGGACTAGCAGGGGCAGGGTGGACACCATTAAACAACAAACATTTGCTTTACAGGAATTGCTAAAGGAGAAGAATGCAGAAAGGCTCAAACAGCCTATTTAGGACAGGGGATATACTTTCACCTGCTTAACACGCAAGATACCCTAGATTCAATTCCCAGTGTTACCAAAATAAAAAACGTTTTTAAATTTAATGTAATAAGCTGAAATCTTCCCAAGTCTTGGGAGATATATGGACATCTGAATACATAAAGCTTAAAGAACTTCAATTAGACATAATCCTAAGACACCCTTACCAAATCATGTTATAATCAAGCTGTCAAAAGTCAAAGACTGATGAAGAATTCTAAAAGCAGCAAGGGAATCTCAATAAGACTAACAGCAGACTTCTCAGCAGAAACTTTGCAGGCCAGGAAAGAATAAGGTGACATAATTAGAGTGCTTAAAGAAAAGAATCCTGAGAGGGGTGTGATGTTGCACACCCATAATCCCAGTGACTGGGGAGGCTGATGAAGGAGGTTTACAAGTTTGAGGTCAGTCTTAGCAACTTAGTGAGACAGTAAGACCCTCCAAAAAATAAAAAAAGAGTGAGGAAGGAAGAGAGGGAAGGAAAGAGGGAGGGAGGGAGAGAGGGAGTTGGTCCTATAAGCCAAGAATACTGTTCCCGGCAAAGCTATCCTTTAGAAATGAAGTAGAGGGCTGGGATTGTAACTCAGCGGTAGAGCGCTTGCCTTGCATGCGTGAGGCCCTGGGTTTGATCCTCAGCACCACATACAAAGCAATAAAATAAAGACATTGTGTCCATCTACAACTAAAAAAATATTAAAAAAAAAAAA